>JANBTU010000136.1:0-34905 GCA_027578755.1 Coemansia sp. RSA 1199
ATTTTCTTTGCTTTTATCTTTCCATGGTCAATCTTGTCATTTTTGTTCCTGAGTATGTCAAAATTGACGATATTGACGCTTGTTTTCAAGACAGAAAAGCAAAGTTTGAACGTGTTAATTCGGCAATATTTGATGCTACTGCTCAGCAAGAGTTGCACGAGTGGTTTATGTTTCTGGAAAAAGATTATTTTCTCGCATATTTCCGTAACGGTGAGCCTTTAAAGTGCCACTATCAGTCGCGAAACTCAATCATGGCTTTTATTAGCTGGGGATACAACCTAAACTGCTTTAATATTGCCTTTAAACTGACTAATGGGCTTTATATTATTAAGCAAAAGCCAGTCCATTATTTTGTGTGCTCAGAAGGCTTTGATTATCTGTATACTAACAACGTTACTGAAGATAATTCTATTGTTGCATACTTTGACGGTGAGAATAAAATGGATTTTGCCGAATTTGCTAGTGTGGTCAAGAGCAAACAAAGCTGCGTACAGACTCACTTTATAGTCAATATATATGATAAATATTATGCTGTCGAAACAGACAATATCAAAAACACATTCATTTTTAACGCAAGACACAACTGTCAAATTGTGACAATGCTGGCAGCAGGTACAACAACTATTGATATGCTTGACCAAAACAATAGACGCCTAATAAAATAGTAGCCTTAGGTTAGTTTATGCAAACGCATTTATATTACTCAATATAGTTTACTTGACCGGCTGCCAAACCTTGATCATTATATTCAAATTGCTAACAGAATAACTAAAACATCATGTTATCCCCATAAGATTGCACTATATTGTTTTATTTTAATATAGCAATTTGTTTTAAATATAAAACTTTCAACATTGTTATAATATTCAACTATTCGCTATATTATTTTCAAGATGGCAAAGAAAAAGAGCGCACCCCAAGCCAAGACCGCTGAACCGGAAAAGACCGAAAAGAAGCTAAAGTCCTCAAATGCGATTTCAGTCAGACACATTTTATGCGAGAAGCATTCCAAAATAATGGACGCGATTGCAGAGCTCAAGAATAACGCGCGGTTTGACAAGGTGGCAGAAAAGTATTCTGAAGATAAGGCCAAGGCAGGCGGCAATCTGGGCAAGCAGAACCGCGGCTCGATGGTTGGGCCGTTCCAGGATGCGGCGTTTGCGCTACCAGAAAGCACTTGCGACAAGCCAGTTTACACTGATCCTCCAGTCAAAACAAAGTTTGGATATCATATTATAATGGTTGAAAAACGCTATTAACGGCAGAATAGGCAGTTTATATAGTAAACACTAGTTTTTGGACAAGTCTTTTATAGAACTTCCAAAACTTGCCACCGAACTACCGCCCGGGCAGCCGTTTTCGGAGTTTACCCAGTGTCCCGAGTCAAACATACAGCGCTTTGATCCGTTCAACATAAACGTCAATGAAATAGACGCATTATCGGTTTGGCTCTGTCTAACACTGGATTGCAGCAATGACTTGCCTTCGTCGCCCATAGCGCATCTGATAACCGTGTAAAATTTGGAAATTGGTCGGAGACATTCTGCAAACAGGCTATATGACCCAATACGTTTCATATTTGCTTGCTGACACAGTACGAATTGCAGAGTAGTTGCCGTGTCTGTTTTATCCTGGACGCAGAGTTGCTGGATGTTTCCAAAACACTACATAATAATCTTGTGTTAGTGATATGCCGCACGTAGAATTTAAATACTCGCGATGGAAAAATATATCAGCACAGTCAAAAATATGAAACCTAGTACTTGCCTCTATTAACTTTCAGTGAATATCGCGTCTGTAAGTAGTTATTAGTAGCTAGTGTTATCTATAGCTTGGCGCTAAAATATTAGCGTTTAAATGCCTAGCAAAAGCTTACCTGAATCGCCGTGCAAGCACGCCACTTTGTAAACGCTCGAGCTGTTCAACTCTCCAATATAGTTAAAATGCATATCCAAATCTTGCATATTATCATAATCTACAGAAACAGCAGTAATTAGTTGACGTAAAGTGTTCTGTCGCTTAATTTGGCTCTACTTACACGTTGCCGCAATGTCGCGCATTCCACGAACAGCATCTACGTTAGAGAATTATTTGTTTCTGTTAATTTGTTAGTTGGGGTTACAGTTAGCGCAGCCGAACCCCTAAAGACAAAAAACAATTACCTGGGCATTTAGACATCATATAGACGTCCAGCTTGACCTTTGCTAGCACTCCTTGAGCTATAGCAAATATAAACAGCGCAGAGAACCACATTGTACTTTAGCTATCAATACTGTTTCAAAAAATAAAAACTACAGCTTCAAACAAAACAAGAGAGAGAAATAAGCATATATTACTAGTTACCCTATGCAATATTAGCAAGAAGACGAGCTGTTACTACGCACATAAATTACTAGCATATTGCTATTAAAGAATAAAGTTTTGACAAAAGAAACATATTACTGGTATGTGTCAATGGGCGGGCACGAGCACATGAGGTTCCGATCGCCAAACGCGTCATCGACACGGGCAACTGAGGGCCAGAACTTGCGCTCACGCAGATAAGGCAGCGGGTACGCAGCGCGCTGTCTCGAGTACGGGTGGGTCCACTCCTCGGCCGACACTCTGGAGATAGTATGCGGAGCATTGACCAGAATGTTGTCCTCGTGCGACTGCTTGCCCTCTTCAATCTCGCGAATCTCCTCGCGGATCGAAATCAGCGCGTCGCAGAACTTGTCCAGCTCCTCCTTGGACTCTGACTCGGTCGGCTCAATCATGATTGTGTTGGGCACAGGCCACGACATGGTCGGCGGATGGAATCCATAGTCCTGCAGACGCTTGGCGATGTCAATCACTTGCACGCCGGCGGTCTTGCCGAACGGGCGCATGTCAAGAATAAACTCGTGCGCACACATGCCCTTTTGGTTGGTGAACAGGATCGAGTAGTGGTCGCGCAGCCGGTTGGCCATGTAGTTGGCGTTCAAGATGGCTGTCTTGGACACCTCAGTCATGCCGCGCCCACCCAAAAGCTTGACGTACGACCAGGTCACTGGGAGAACGCCTGCCGATCCGTACGGAGCTGCCGACACTGGCCCCATGGTGCTTCGCGGGGTGCCGTCAGCGTTGACCAGCTCAGGATGGCCAGGCAGGAACGGTGTCAAGTGCTTCTTGACACAGATAGGTCCAACGCCCGGACCGCCACCACCGTGAGGAATCGCCAGCGTCTTGTGGTTGTTCAAGTGGCACACGTCAGCGCCCATGTGTCCGGGGCTGGTCAGACCAACCTGTGCGTTCATGTTGGCGCCGTCCATGTACACTTGTCCGCCGTTCTGGTGCACAATCTCAATTGCCTCCAGCACGCCCTCCTCAAACACACCAAAGGTCGACGGATACGTAATCATCACTGCTGACAGCTCGTTGGCGTGCTTCTTGGCCTTTGACTCAAGGTCAACCAGGTCCAGGTTGCCCTTGGGGTCGCATTTGACAATGACCACCTTGAGGCCAGCCATCACAGCTGATGCCGGGTTGGTGCCATGTGCCGACTCAGGAACCAGGCAAATGTTGCGCTGGCTCTGGCCCTGCGAGCTCTGGTACGCGCGAATCGCCCGCAGACCGGCATACTCGCCCTGCGCACCGCTGTTCGGCTGCACCGTGGTAGCGTCCATTCCGGTAATTGCCGCCAAGTCCTCTTCCAAATCGCGAATCATGTGGGCATAGCCCTGCGCCTGCTCGCGCGGGGCAAACGGATGAATCTGGCTAAACTCGGGCCAAGTGATCGGGATAAGCTCAGTGGTTGCATTAAGCTTCATCGTGCACGATCCCAGCGGAATCATCGCGTTGGCCAGCGACAGATCCTTGTTCTGCAGCTGCGTAATGTAGCGCAGCATCTCGGTCTCCGAGTGATAGCGGTTGAATATCGGGTGGGTCAGGATAGCACTCTGGCGAGCCAGACCTGCCGGAATAGCCGCAGACTCGGCAGCCGTAGAAGCGCTTGACGCAACAACCGAGTCGAGAGCAGCCACGTCGCCGCTAAAGATCTCAACCAGCTGAGCGAGCTCTTCGCGAGTAATTCCCTCATCAAGAGTGATACCAACAGTCTGCGCATCGATACGGCGCAAGTTGATCTGGCGCTTGTCGGCGCGGGCATGGATCTCAGCCGCCGACGAGTTTGCGGCAATGCGGATGCGCAGGGTGTCAAAGTACGACGAGTTCTCAACAGTGTGGCCAGCAGCCGATATGGATGTGGCCAAGACCTGCGTGAAGCGATGGATGCGGTTGGCAATAGCCCGGATGCCCTCAGGACCGTGATAGACCGCATACATGGCAGCCATGTTGGCCAGCAGTGCCTGGGCTGTGCAAATGTTGGACGACGCCTTCTCGCGACGAATGTGCTGCTCGCGAGTCTGCAGCGCCAGGCGGTACGCGCGGTTGCCGTCAGCATCGCGCGATACGCCAATGATGCGACCGGGGATGCGGCGCTGGTTGGCCGTGGTGGTGGCAAAGAAAGCGGCATGCGGACCACCATAGCCTAGCGGAACGCCAAAGCGCTGCGTGTTGCCAATCGCAATGTCGGCGCCAAACTCGGCCGGCGGCTGCAGAACAGCCAGCGACATCAGGTCAGCAACTACTACCAGCTGGCCGCCCTGAGCGTGGACCTGGTCGGCCAGCGCCTTGTGCTCGCCAATGTTACCGTACGTGTCAGGATACTACACTCGCATAAATCGATTGAAGCATTGTGAAAGTGCATAATTAGTGATCAGGAATTAGAGGCGCAGATTGTGAGAACATGAATTGTGATTCTCGAATTGCAATGTGCTCACATTGCAGGAGCCAATGAGATGGCAGTGATAACAAAACTTCTAGCAAACAGGTTGCTTCTGCAAATAGCACGTGCATAAAGAAGAAACAGATAGTGTCAAAAGGCACTTGCATATGTCAGAACAGAACAAATCATGTTGGAAACTTACCGAAACCAGTGCGCCGGCGAGGCGGTCGCCCAGTGTTGCGAAATCAAAGGTTTTGTAGTCGCCGACCACAATCTCAGCGCCAAAGCCCTCGGCACGCGTGTGCAGCACAGCCAGCGTCTGCGGGTGGCAGTTCTCGTCGGCAAAGAACACGTTGCGAGTCTTCTTGCGCGCACTGCCCAAGCACACAACCAGTGCTTCACCAGCAGCCGTGCCTTCGTCCAGCAGACTGGCGTTGGCCGCAGGCAAACCTGTCAGATCAGTGATCACGGTCTGGAAGTTCAAAAGACTCTCGAGGCGGCCCTGCGAGATCTCGGGCTGGTACGGTGTGTACTGCGTGTACCATCCGGGGTTCTCGAGGATGTTGCGCAGGATGACTGGCGGCACAACAACGTCCGAATACCCAGTGCCAATGAACGAGCGGTAGATCTTGTTCTTTTGCGCAATCTGCTTGAGCTTGGCCAGCAGCTCCTTCTCGGCGTACTCGCCCTCGGCAATGTGCAGCGGCTCAGTCAGCCGGATGCTGTCGGGCACCGTGGCTGAAATCATTTCGTCCAGCGTCTGGAAGCCCAGCGCCTGCAGCATCGAGTCAATGTCAGAGTCGCGCGGGCCGTTGTGGCGGCGCAGGAATGTATCCAGGGGAGCAAGCGCCTGGACTGCAGCAGCGGCCGCAGATGCTGCTGATTCTGTTGCAGCCGAATCACCGCTGGCAACGGTTGCAGCAGCAGCCGATGACTGGCGTGGCTTGAGTGTGTGAAGAAGCGCGGCACGCAGCGCGGCAGTCGCCAGAACAGACGACGGCACAGCGCCTAGACGAGCCAGCGACTGGGCCTTGGAGACAGTTGATCTCGGAAGCATGAGTTGTATTTGTGAGTTACAGCTGGTAGTAACAGGTAGGAAAAAGGTATGGAAAGAAAAATAGATAGCAGGCCTACTTTAAATGCTGGCTCCAGCGCGAGCACACGGCGCTCTTTATATGCTCCCCGCCTGGCTGGAATGCAAGCGGCACATTTCATCTGCGCTCCGTCCGGAAACATGCTCACGTTAAAGACGCGCTGTTTCTTTCATGCCCATCAATCATTTTTTCCACATGGGAAAAAAGGCAAGCGGGCTGAAACACCCATGATTTTGTAGCCCGGTGGAATCTTGTCCCGCCAATGGCCACGCCGAGGACGGCGAAATAAAAAGGAAAAGTCCAGATCCCCTAAAATTGGCCGCCGTTGTACGTCACTGGCAACCTCTTTAGGCATTTCCACATTTGGTACCAGTTATCGCACGCGCTGGTTGGCTCGCCGCCGCTGTTAAAATCCCAGTCCAAATCTAGCTGCTCAAGCGCGCACAGTCTCGCGCGGAACTGGTCGTGGTGCCGCCGATTAGCACGCTGCGCACTCCACCGAGCTGGCGTGCCACCGCCACCACTCGCGCCGCCTCTTCGTACGTCACACCGCCAACAACAAACACAACTACCATTCTGCTCCCAGCTGCTGCCTCGCCCGCATTCTGTTGGCTGACGCCAGCGCTCGGCCCATCGCCTGTCAGAAAACGCCGCCTACTTTAGCACAGATGACCCAGTATATTGGTCGGAATAGGGTATATTAGACGACTCACCTGCTGCACGCCAACACAAGCATTCCACTCTGCCGAATTCAATCATGTGCCAGCAGTGCCACTTTTTGCTCTCTTTATTTGACTCTCTACGGTCAAGCATAATCATGCTTTATGCATGTACTTACCCCAGACCCTTGAGCAGGTTTGCTGCTGCTGTCGCTGCCCCTTGCTCTGCATGTTCTAGATCCACGCACCGACGGCCGCTCAGCACGTCTCTGACGATCCGCTCGAGCAGACCTGCGTACGCGCCATCGGGGCCTGGCGTCATGCTGGCCAGCTCGCGCCACTGCATCAGGCTGCTGCGTTGTCCTTCGCTAGCCGCAACCAAGTCTGCATAATCAGCTACGCGCTGCGCCCACTGTCTTGCTGAATCGGTGAATGCCTGCTTTTGGCCAAGCGCATTGCTGACTGAAGTGTAATCTGCGGCCAGACGCTGCTCAACCAGTGGCCGTTGGCCGCTTGGAATTCCAGATTTAGCTGGCGCCAGCAACGACGCAGCCATCAGTATCATCCCGGGCGCCGGAGTGTGCTGCCAGAGATACTCTGCAATTTGCCCGTCGGTTACATCTTGGTTTGCCCAAGGTTTATTCGAAGTAATGTGCTCAAGCATGCTGGCTGTCAGCGGTGGAATTGCAGCCAGCACCTGATCCCATGCCGCACTCATCTCCTCATTCAACGCATCATCGTCCATGGAGCTACTGTGCATCCCGC
The DNA here is from genome assembly GCA_027578755.1 of Coemansia sp. RSA 1199. Classification (NCBI taxonomy): domain Eukaryota; kingdom Fungi; phylum Kickxellomycota; class Kickxellomycetes; order Kickxellales; family Kickxellaceae; genus Coemansia; species Coemansia sp. RSA 1199. The sequence continues at coordinate 7,263 of JANBTU010000136.1, forward strand.
CTACTACTGACGTATCAGCCAGCGTATCTTTAATGCTGCCAATAACCAGCTTGAGCGTCTTCTCTGCGCCCTCGATCTCTTTCCAGTGGTCCTCCAGTCCAACCTTCTCCATGTTGATCACAGCTTGCACCACGTCCGCCAGTGCGCCGCTATGATCGGGTGACTGTGGTTGCGCATTATATGCGTCAACCATGGTCTGTAGCTGTTCAGTAGTAACTCGACCACGAACCGGAGCGGTAGCCTCTTCTGGGTTATTGCTAATAACTGCCAATTCGCTGGCCAGGCTGCTGCGAAGCACCTGCAGCGCTACGGCCTTGCTTTGCATGAGCAGTGTTTCCCATAGATCCAATGACGCTTGCGAACCTCCTACATCTGCCTTATCAGGCTGGCACTGTCGAAGCAGCGACAATAGCGAGTTTCCAGCAATCAGACCGGGCTGGATCGAGCCCTGAGCCTCTACAACCCTGTCGTTGCCTGGCTCGCCAACATCGCTATTCGCGGGTAACGCGCGGTAGATCTGATCGAGTATGTGCCGACCATGGTGTACTGGTGAAACCATATCTGCTGTGCGATCCACAAGCACCACAACAGCATCCTCCAATGTGCCTCGCGGGCTATTGCTGTCAATATTTTTTGATATACCAGCACATCGACGCGCAACCCTGCGTGCAGTGTCTCCCAGCGAATAAAAGTTTCCGTGAGCATTCAGGCCACGCAAAAGTGTCATAATGTTCAGAGACAATTGCTCAACTTGTTGCCGCGAGTTGACATTACGCACATCGCCGCTGTTGTGCTTGGGTCGCCAATCCTTACCCTGCAGAAATCCTAACCTGTTATCCTCTGACTGTTTGCTGCCCGTAGACAAAATTGGGAAAATACAACGAGTATCTGGCAGCAAAAACACGCTCTCCGCCAGTGGCATGGCTGCAAGCAGTGGAGCGGTATGAATTGCAACAGGCGTGTCGTCAAATACAATCGGCTGACCACCATCGCTGGTCTGTTGGCCCTGACCGAGCAAATCCTGCAATGACGCCAGTACATTAGGCTTGTTCAGAGGCTGTAACATATTCTCTGCACTCGGCGGAAATACAGCTGCTATATCGCCCCATATCTCCTCGGGTGTCGACACACAGAGTGTGCAGGTAGAGTAAGCTGTGCGAGTTAGCACTCGTGCAATTTCCGGCCACACGCTCTGCGGCCAGCTCACCGATCCAACCAAAAACAGCACATGTGAGCCATCAGGCAGACCGCCGCCATGGCCACTCTCGGCTGCCGGCTCCCGAACACCCAATGCCTTGATATTGCGAGCACGAGGCATACCTGCGTCGGGCTGTAATAACCCTATAATGCCGTTGCGCACACTTGAATTTATCGTCTCGAGCACCCCGACATCCGCGTAAATTGTAGTGTCCAGCCCCTTTGAATGCGTTGCCAGCAGCGAGTTTAACAATGCTGTGGTCTGCTCACTTAGAGAGCCCGACTCTGCAGTCGCCTCTGGAGACTCTAAATACGCCATTACACTTTCTACTCGCAACCAAATTGGAAATCAAGACAAGCGTAGAACAAAAGCTCATATTAAAACAACGCCAAAAGGAAACCAACATCATCTCTAATTCAGATCAAAGCAGCAATGATCAGTGCAACTGCCGCTTGGCCAAAACTGACTGTTTGCTTGGCTATTGTAGCCGCATTATCGTTGACCAGACTAAAGTTGGAATTGCTCTTGTCTCGTGCGCCCTTGCTCCAGTCGTCGTCGGATGTCGGCTTGGGGGCGGGTGCTGGTGCCGGAGCCGGTGCTGGAGCAGCTTTCTTGGCCGCAGGATGCGCAGTTGGTTGGTCGTCAGCAACAATCTTTGCTGGCCGAGTCATGCGATCAATAATCTCGCTGTTCAACTCTTTGCCATTGAGCGGCGCACAAAAAACCTGAACTTGCATTTCTTGCAGCGTGCGTTCTTCCAAGTCTGGGCAATTGTCGTAGCACGTAAGTATCTTTTTTTGACCGTGGCATTTGCACTCCCAGGCGTCGAAATCGCAGCTCTTGAACTGTAGATGCTGCATCCGGAGACATGCATCTAGAATGTTTTGGGCTCGGCACTGCTTTGCCAGTACGCATTCGCTGACTATGCAGAGAACGGCGAGAATGCACAGACGGTACATCTTTTACAATATATGTAATTAAATATATTATATTATTTGACGGTTTCCAAGAATACAAGAAGGAACAGACGGCCCAACGTACTGCATACCATTAAAGCACTAACAGTGCGCGCTGCGGTTAATTAAGCAGGTATATGAGCACTGCTTTACATACACATGCGCGCTATCAATACTTGGTTTTCTATTCCAGTAATTTTTCTTGAATCGTGGCATGCAATATAGGATTGAAATTGTTTTATTACGTCAGAATTAGCACAAATAGCAAAATCATGAGAGCACGACAGATGTGCGCTTTGGCTTGGCCATAAAATCAGTTACAAAATTTATCCCCACATAACTCCAACATCTGCCATGCTGAATATGTTTCACATTGCGCAGAGTTCAGCCAGTATTGCCTTTTGAAAACAAGAGGGGTAAAAAATTTAATCCGCAAAGCACATGTCTCAATGTAATACGCATTTTATGCAGCAAGCTGGTTCCGACGATCTAGCAAATCCTGGTACTCTTGCTGAAGCTGACTTTCGCGTGACTCGACTTTGCGCAGCTCCTCTTCTGCGCGCTCGATTCTAGCGGGAATCGTAGCCTGCTCAGATGCATACAGACTGCTAAAGGCGCCAGTGTCTAGCTTCGCCTGCTCAAATTCCTTGTATGCAGCCTCGATCTTCTCGTTGAGCACTTTTGACCGTGCTTGGTAACCACCCAGCGTTACACCCAGCTTGCGCTCAATCTTGGATGCTCGAGCTGCATCCTCAACCATTCGCTCCCGCCGCTTGGCCAAGTCCAAACGATGCTTCTCAATCCAGTCCTTTTCGCTGACTTTCTCGCCAGAAACGTACTGTCGAGTCTGGGGCAGCCACACCTCTGAGCGCTCGGCATCGCGCCAAAGCTCATCGCCGGAGAACCCCGAAAGCTTGTCATAGGCGCCTCGCATGTCTTGTAGCATATCACCGACCTCCTGCTCAACCATTGCTCTCGCAGTGTTCAGCATATCGTCCGGAATTGTTTCCAGCTCTGAATCATATGGCAGCGAGGAGCGCAATAATGGCATGTCTGGAACTGGATACTTTTGTGCATCGTGAAGAATTAGCGAGCGCATCTCGCTGCTAACCATCTCCAACACTGCTGCCGAAATACCAGTGTCACTTGTACACGCAATAACATTGTCGCCGAGTATATCAGGGCGCGGCAGATTTCGCTTCACGCTCTGGCTACGGCGCTGAAGCTCCTTTTCGGCCGCCAGCTTGCGCTCTTGTTCCAGCCGCCGCTCAACATCCGCCTGGTCCTCAATAGTCGCCGCCGTTCCACCCACATTGTCAATTTGAAGCGCTGCAACAGCCTCAGCCGCAGCTAGTCCTTCGTCGGCATGACTAGGCTCTGGCACAACAATTTCAAACTCATTCTGTGGTTGCGGAAGCGATGCCAACTTCCGTGCCAGTTGTTCGCGTAAACTACGATTACCCAGCTTGCGCTCACGAGGTGTAGCACCTAGTTCCAACCCAGGCGTATTAAGCCCAAGCTCATCGCGAACCGTTGCCATCCCTGGCACTGTCTGGTTGCTAGGCATAGCCAGCGGGTTGGGCGTTGCCATGTCCCCGCCCTCCGGCAATGTGCTGCGGAACCCAGTTCCCTGTCCTGCTTGCACATCATGAGAGGTGCTTTCGCCACCGAGCAGCGGTGTTGCCTGTGCAGCTCTTGCCCGCTGAGCCAGAGCCTCGTTCATAATCCGATCCGATTGTGCAGGCACCTTGGGCGTGCGCGTAGCTGACACAGACGGTGTATCGGTATAAGTTCCCAATAGAGCATCGGTCGATCCACCACTGCCATCCGAAGCCACCAGCTCACGAGTCAGCTTTCCCTGTTGTCCCATTTTGGCTATAGTGGCCATCTCAGAGTCGTCAATCTGAGGTGCTGGCAATACAAGCTTAGACCGCTTGGCAATCTGATCAGCTTCCTCCTTGGCCTGAATAGCTTCTTGATCGGAAGCCCGAACAAAAGCTACACGATTCTTGTCCTTGGTTTCGCGCTTGCGCTTGACCTCCTTTCGCGAGTCTTCCTCGCGCTCAACACGGCTCTTGCCCTCCAAGTTGTCCAAAAACTTGCCCTTTAAACCACGCTTGCCACTCCCCTTATTTGCCAGCTCTTCAGTCGTATCATAGAACCCAGGCATAGGCTTTTTCTCGTAGGGAATTTCAACATTATAGTCGATATGTGACTTGTCTTTCTTCTTCTTGATCTTGATGTCGACGCCCGCTGCCTTGAGCTCACGGCGTTTCTGCAGGGTAGCCAGCCGCCGTGCTTCTTCCAGCTGTCTTTCGCGGGCCTTGCGCTTGGCCTTTTTGCCTTGCGTGTTGGCGAGTCTGGCCCGGGCCTCGGACAGCATATCTTTTTCATCTTCATCCATGTCCACTGGGTCTGGCCGCGCAGGCTTTGCTTCAGGATGCGGGTCAATCTCTCCTGGACGCAGTCTGCGAGCATCGTTAGACACACCAGTCGCGTGCCCCTCGGCACCAACCTCGCCCTGCAGCCCGAGTCCGTCATCTTCTCCTGCCGCATGTGCTTCGGCTTCGTCAAGCAGTTGCTGGTATCGTTCCAAGCACTGAGCTGGTGCCCGACCAACGATTGGCGCAATGGTTCGCCACTGCGTAGGCATAAGCTTGGCAAGGTGCAGGAGCTTCTCGTCCTCCTCTTTTGACCACTCTGTCTTTTTTATACTCGGATCAAGCCACTCGTACCACCGCGCTTTGCACTGCTTGGGTGTTTTGCGGACCAACAGCGACGAGATACGGGCCCACTGGTTCTTGCCATATTTCATGACTGCCGCCTTGAGGATCTCATCCTCGGTGTTTTTCCACACGCCGCCCTTCAAGTGAATTCGCATGTTGACAAAGATAAATATAGTTGAATGTGTAGCAGTGGGCGAGAAATTGCTGGATTAATATTTTCTAATTTATACTTGTCTTTTTAATCTCTGCCACATTTGGGACGCATCACTTGCTTCATTTTTATCAAGCACAACTGTTGAATGCCCAATTTCATTGCTTTTTGCTTCTTGCAACTTTGAATTGTTGTCAATTACACTATTGTAGAAAAATGGCAGGGTGTCAGCGGCTGGCCCAAGCCCAGCACAAGTTTAAAACCCTCAACACTGTCAACAACGGCGCCGAGCTTGCCCAAGTGATTCAGCTCAGCTCATTGTACACAGACCGGGTGCTGGAAGATATCCACAAAGAGTACGGGTCCTGGGACGTATTGGAGATGCAGCCAACTCGTGGGGTCTGGGACGAAATTGCGGTTGCGCATTTTCAAGCAGCAGCCGCCTATCGCCTGCGGAGCTTTGTCGATGCGTATACGCGCCAGCTGAGTTCGTTCAATGCCTTTTTGCGGATCTTCCGGAACATGACGCAGTGGAGCCTGCCAGTGTTATATACTCTGAGTCGCGACCTGTGCGATGTTGCTCAGCGCGCCGATCACCAGCTTACCACATCGAGCTCGCAGGGCGGCAAACTCGAGGAGGCAACACGGGCCATTAACCAGGGCTTTTCACTCTGCATGACCGACCGCGAGCCGCTTTTGGGCAAGTCGCGAAAGTGGGGCACGTTCCGCATGGCCAATATCTTGTTTGCGCTCTACGTTCGGCACAAGGCGTACAACCTGTGTGACAGCATGATTCGGGCATTGAAGGCATCTGAGCTGCCCCCGCTCGAGCAGTTTCCAATGAGCGACCAAGTGACGTTCCGGTACTACCGTGGCATGCTTGCTTTCCGCAACGAAAAATACACGAGTGCCAAAGAGGACTTGCTGTTTGCGCTCGAGCACTGCTTCCGCGACTCGTATAATAACAAGACACGGATTCTGGTCTGTCTGACGCCCATTTTGATGGCTGAGGGCCGGGCACCGCATTCGCGGCTGCTTCGGCGATACCCGCCCATAAAGGCCATGTATGGTGAGCTAGCAAAGGCTGCCAAGGCCGGCAATCTGCGGAGATTCGACGAGCTGCTTCAGGAAAAAGAGCAGCTCTTTGTGAATACTGGGACGTTTATGGCTGTTGAGCGGGTGCGCAAGGTTGCTATTAGACAATTGCTACGCAAAATATACGTGCTTACTGGCCAGAACAGCCGGATGTCGTTTCAAATGTTGTGCGATGGGTTTGCCGCTGCCGGGATAACCGATATTGACATACCAGAGATGGAGTCGGTTCTTGCTGACCTGGTCTTTTGCGGATATATAAAGGGCTATCTGTCGCATGACCATGGGATTGCTGTGCTTAGCAAGCTACAACCGTTTCCACCACTAGTAAGCATAGCTTAAATTATAATAAAGCATGTGTTTAATACAGTTTACGCTACGTGTATAATAAAACATACAGCCTACCAATATACATAGTTTTATTTTCATAAAATGGCTGTACATCTAACAGTTTGAAGTTGTTGGCAATTTGTAGGATATAATTTGCTTTAATTTACACAAAATAAATCAAGCTACAAAAGAATCTTTTGAGCTTTGTATATTTTTCATTAGAAAGGGTGTTTATCATCCTCCCTACAGCTTTTAGTTGTTTCCTTGCTGTTCCATTTTATTTTTATACTCTAATACTGCTACCCTTTTAAACAACTAGATGACTAATCTCTCGCCGTTCCAAACGCTTCCAAGTGTTGTTATTCGGAGAATAATTGGAAATACAGCATATATGCCAACCACAAATATTCATAATCCTATATTAGATCATACACACATTAAAAAACTATATTGCCTCTCACACACGTGCAGCTTACTTAGAAGTATAGCTTTGGGTATTTTGTGCCTTTATTGCACAATATATATAGATCGACCAACATTCAGTGTATCGTTCATTTTAAATAACTGCCATAGACTTGGCAAAATCCTCAATGTATATTACATTAATTATATCAGATGCCTAGAACTACAAATTGACTATGAGTATGCACTAGATGGAAGGGCACTTGAGTGGCTTAATAATAACAGCGAACTAGGTGTTTTTCCAAATGTATCAACACTGACAATTGCATTTAGTAAACCCAGATGCACACAAATTGATACAGCGTCGACAGAAATTCTAAACAAACTTGTATTAAAAATTAAAAGTATGGTTCCATTGGTTAAGCATGTCCGACTCACCATAAATGGCACAAGCAACCAAAGCCATACTGATTGGACACAACACACAACAGTAGTTAACGGGTTATTTAAAGACGTTGTCAAACAACGACTTCATCTATTTACAAGTAGTATACCATCTACTCCAGACTCTATGTGGAGTACACAGTTGTCGTTTTTATCATGCCAATGGGAAGAAAACTATGAGACCATTGCACACCTGCTACATTCAAATTCTCAATACCTGACCACACTGATGATAAAATATAAATGTTATGAGGATATTAACCGCCTTGTTCTGGATGATAATGGAAACTTTTTTAACTATCCCAATCTTACCAGCCTGACAATGTATGGCGTTGATAGATCCATAAAGAATGACATGACATGTGTAAAATCTGGTGTACCTTTTCCTGCGTTAGAGGAACTCAAATTGTTTCTTGATTATATATTTACCGACGATCTGTTGTTTCGTGGAAACCACCACACGCTGCGGATACTTAGAATGAACGCAAACGATCAAGCCATTCCTATGCTTTGCGAAATGAATGTTTTCACTCTATCAAAACTAAAACAACTAAAGGGATTACGGCTATATGGAACTATAGATTATACGGATAATTCTATAGAAAACAGCTTTACACAAATACTAAAGAGTGCTCCAAATATCAATATGTTAACTGCTATCGATGCCGATATTGCAACTGCAGTAGTTCCAATAATATCAGATATTGATTTATTTAAACAACTAAAGAATGTGCACTTTAATGAAAAGCATTTGACGTTGGTAGAGATATTGAATTTAATACGAGGGCTTCCGCTTATTCAGTTATTAAAATGCCAGATTATTGGAATTGGCCCAGAACTTTCCAATATGGGAATTGATGACATTAAGGCTATGGTCAGCCAAAACTATAACCCAGCAGGTATGAACTTTAAAAGCTGGTTTATTGAGAATACCGAGATACCGTCTATAACACATGTAGTTGCTTGTGTATTATTTGTCACAAGCGTATGCCCAGACTTGAGCCAGATATCATTTCCAAGACTTGATTTAGAAACCGCAGAGGAATTGACACAAAAACTATTGAATTCCAAGCTGTACCAGTTTTATGGGTTATCTATAACGTCCGCAATACATATTCTTAGATTTAAAGAGTGGAATATTAAACGACGTTGAATTTATTTTCTCGAATATTTCAGCTCAATAAATAAAGTTTGCACACAATCTATTTATTTGTAGATACATTACATATCGGGTAACTGCCAGGTGCCCACAATATGCATGGCAGACTTGTTACCCTTCGAAATAGCCTCAATCTCATGATGCGGCGACTCCCCGTTGTCCAACACAGCCGCCAAACACGTCCACGGATCACGACCGCCGCCCCACCTCAACAGTTCTTTGCGGAACCGCTCTCCGGCCTCTCTACTCAACGGGTTGTTTGACAGTTGCGTACTCGGATCATCGCCCTTGAACACACGGTCCCAAATCCGGCCGGCCAGAACGCGGTCCAGCAAATACGAATAATACGACGCGCCGTAGCCCACAAGGTGCGTAAACCGCGACTGCCACCGCGTGCCCTCAACATGAGCAAACATCGACTGCGCAACGTTGCACTCGAACATTGGATCAGAGTGGACTTGAGCCAACACACGGGTCGACCAGTCAGGACGCACATCGAGCTGTGCCGAATGGTAGCGCTGGTCAAGAGCTGACATGAACAGCTGAGCATGCAAGTCAAGCGCAGCAAAGCGACGACGGCGGTCAGCCCGCTGACGCAACAGACCAAGCGGCAGAGGCTCGTTGGTTTTGTAGTGCGAGGCAAACAACGACAACACATGCGGAGACCGCGCAAAATGCTCCATCAATACAGACGGCAGCTCGACAAAGTCAACCGGGCACCGCGTACCTGCAACGTTGTGGAACCCGTTCTGGCCCAGCATCGAGTGCATCGCATGCCCCATTTCATGGAATATAGTCTCGACGTTGGCCCAGCTCAGCAACGGCGGAGCGTTGGGTGCAGGCGGCGGAAAGTTACAGATCAGCACGACTACGGGCAACTGGAACCGCATCCCATCACGCTCGACTACCGTAGAGTCACACGTAACATGGCCAACGTCATCGTCCACACGCCGTGCACACCGCGCAGTAAAGTGAGCAGCACCAACATGGGCTTTGCTCGAGCGGGCAAACACATCGCAGTACACGACACCGAGCAAATGCCCGTGCTCGTCGATGGCCTCGAGCTTGCGTACGTCTGCGTGCCAGATCTCGCCCGGCTGCGGCATTGTGGCTCGCAGCGTAACGCCATACAAATGCGAAAACACTCGAGACAATCCCATAACTACACGGCCGATGCTGAAGTACTCGGCCAGCTGCGGCAGCGCGCCCATCTTTGCTTGCTGCCGACCGACGTAAAAGTCACGGTCCCACGGGCGAATTGCCCGCGGATCACAAGCCAGGCCCTGCGCAACAGCGTCCCATCGAGGCTGCGCCTGCATGGCCAGTCCGCGCAGAAACTCATCGACGTGGTCTGGCGTTCGCGCCATTTTGTCGTCCAACGTCATATGCGCAAACGACTCGAAGCCAACGGTTCGCGCCAACGCCAACCGGTCCTCCAACAGCCCTTCCAGCGACTGCACCGCCGACGACGCTCCGCGCTGCCACGCACAGTACACAGCCTCGCGCACTCTCGAGTCTGTGCAGTCGCGCAACACGTACTGCGCCGCCCAGTCGTCGGCCACCACATCGACCACCGCCACGCCGTCGCTACGCGTCCGCACCGCGTGTGTTTGCAGCATCTCAGTCACCACCGCCGCCGGCAGCGTGTGCAGCTGATCGACCGGCACCTGCACTGTGCCTGCAGGGGCCAGTCCCTGGCTGCGGAGAAACGTCCGCGACCGGTCATGAATGCGAGACGACAGCTCGACAAACCTCGCGTGCGCCGAGGCCGCCAAATGAATTCCCGACCGCTCAAAGTCACGGCGAAACGACCGCGCAACTTCGTGCTCCACCGCACTAAAGTCTTTGCTAATACTTGGATCGTCCATCGCGTCCACCAGCTTCGTGTACAGTCCGACGTGCGTATTAAGACCGTTCATAAACTCGAGCATCTCGCCGTACACACTTTCGGCCGCCGTCTGCCAGCTGCTGTCCGGATGCACTTGCCGCACAAGCTCTGCAACATCCATTACACGACACAATGCGTCGCTCAGTTGGTCCAGGCATTTTACGATTTGCCGCCGCTCAGTTACGCTCGAGGCGTTTAGGACGCGCGCTACCAGTGACTCTGCTTCAGCCACTGCTTCTTTGCCGGCCTGCTGGAACGACGTTGGGCTGACAAACCGCGCTTCCATCAAAAGGCCTGTTGGACGGCCTTGGTGGAACCACGACGACCCTAGCGTTGTCTGCGTCGGCAAATCGAACGCATCACGCAACTGCACGTCGTCTTCTCGCACGGCCTCGTGCAGCCCGCTTGTGCTCAGTCGCCGTGCACTCATGCGCTGCACTGCGTGCCCAGCATACGCCAAACGCCCGTGCTGTGCAGCAGACCACAAGCGCCCATGTCTGCTCAGCCGCTGCATTCGACAAAACGCAGCCATCAATTCAAATACCAAAAATAATCGTATATTAAAGAGAAAACCCCAACAGAAAATTAGAGCTTGGCCACAGAGTTTCGAAACTCAAGGGTCCGCCCATCAGGCTCCGAGTCTGTGCCCCGAGCCACGCCTTCTTGCGCCGTCGACGCAACCAGCACTCCGTCTCGACTGTATATCCGCCCCACCGCCAGCCCCCGCCCACTCGCAGCCCGTGGGCTCTCCATCACATACAACAGCCACTCGTCGGCTCGAAACGGCTCGTGGAACCACACCGTGTGGTCCAAGCTCACGAGCATCGACAACTTGTACCTCTTGTGCGCGTCCATTTCGAACGGCCGAAGTGATGTGCTAAGCAGGGCAAAGTCGGAAGCATAGGCGAGCATGCACTGGTGATGCACGTGGCCCAGTGAGCTCATATCGCCTTTGGCTCGAAGCCATATGGCGTTGATGGGCAGGCCGCGCTTGTCTTTGGGCATCGGCACGGCACGCGACTCGACCGGCAACGCCCCGTACTCTGCTATTTTGGCCTCATCAACAAGCCCGTTGTTGAGACGTGCTCGTTGTGCCCGCATGTACGCTTCGCGGCTAATGAGCGATTCGGGCGGCGGCACTTGAGGCATCTCGTACTGGTGGCTCAGCACCGACGGCTCTGGTCGCTGGAAACTCGCCATTGCCATAAAAATAACACGGCCCAGCTGCTTGGCCACCACATGCCGCGAACAGTACGACGTGCCTTGCCGCACCCGGCGTACTTTGTATGTGATCATCTCGGTGTTTGTGCCTGCGGCCAAAAAGTAGCAGTGCACAGAGTTGCACCGAAACGGGCCATTGATGGTCTTGCCGGCAGCCGACAGTGCTTGGCCTATTACTTGGCCCCCAAATACCCCGCGGTTGCCGCTGGGCTGCCACAAGTCCACTGACATAAACGTGTCGGGCCCTGTTTCTTTGAGCTCCAGTGCGCGTTCGTTGAACGCTGTGGTGTTGGCGTCCTCCGCCGCACTAATCCCTGTCATGGCTAGCCTCCGTTTTATGTTAAATATACAAGGAAAAGAAGAAGATATTTAGGGTAAAGTTACAAAATTATTGAAAGAATGTGATAATTGCCTCGGAAGTTTAATTTTGGCCGATTCCGGATTGCTTCTGATATTTTGTAGTATCCTACAAAGTTAATTTCCCCACTTCGCAAGATAATCAAGCCCTACTTTTGTAGTGAACGGGACTCAATGCCCGCAACCGCGCCGCTGCCTGCTCCGCCGTCAAATCCCTCTGCGGCTCCGCCATCATTTCAAACCCGACCAAAAACTTGCGCACCTCTGCGCTCCGCAACAACGGCGGATAAAAATGCAAATGCAAATGACAACACACACCGTCCTCATGTGTAGCAGTCGGCGCTTGATGCAACCCCATCGAGTACGGAAAACTGCACTCGAACAAATTGTCGTACCGAATCGTCAGTTCCCGCATAGCAGATGCCAAATCCCGAGCCATCGCATCACTCAGATCACTAATACTTTGTGTGTGCTGTTTGGCCACAATCATCGTTTCGAAAGGCCACACCGCCCAGAACGGCACGACGACCATAAACGAATCGTTTTGCACGATAATGCGATTTGTCGACTCTGTCTTGGAATTCACAAGTTCGGCCGCAACGTAGCTGCACAAAAGACACGCACCGTGCGTTTGCCTATATGCACGAAACGACGATATTTCTTGCGCTGGCTCGCTCGGCACATGAGAGAGTGCCCACGCTTGGCCGTGCGGGTGGGGGTTCGAGCACCCCATAGCTGCCCCTTTGTTCTCAAACAACTGCACGTATTTGATCTCTGGATTCGCCGACAGTTCTGTATATACCTGTTGCCACGCACACACGACTTGTATGATTTCCCGAATGCAAAGTTCGGGCAATGTGAGGTCATGGCGCGGCGAAAAGCACACTACTTTGCACGTGCCGCACACCGATTCCACACGAAACAAGTCGTTTGCGCTTGATCCTGCCACTTGCTCGATATCCTCGTGTGTACACATGGGCTGGTTCTCGTGGACGGCGGCATAGTCGTTGGTAAACACATATGTTGATGTGTACTGTTCGTTGCGTGTTCCAGTGGCCCGGGTGTTGCCGGGACACAAGTAGCATTTTGGATCAAATGTGGGTCGCTTGTCTGTAGCTGATTCTTCGGTTTGGCCCAGCCATGGGCGTTTGGCCCGGTGCGGCGAACATAGCACCCACGACTGGGTCAGTGGATTGAACCGCCGGTGTGAGTGATCTGTAAACGAAAACTCTGACATACTGTAATATGATAAAAACAAATATTATTCACTAATAAGACAAAAGGTCTAGCTTCACGTTGTGCGTTAGTTCTAGAGTTTAACTACAATTGTGGTACCAAGTACAGTTAATGCATCAATTGATTAATAACTGCTTGATTCTAGAATAAATACTAGTCCTATTTGCTAAACCCGCCAATATTACTAACGAAAAGCTAATACCGACGCCGTCCAAGACTCGGCCGGAAATCAACCGGATGACTCTCCTCCGTCGCCTCCTCATCTTCCTTCCAAATCTTAATCGACTTATCTGCCTCGCCCGTAATCAACCTAAACCCTGTGCGATCAAACGTCGAGCAGAATATCCCCGCCTCGCTGTCAAGCGACCCGGGCTGCACAATAGTCTCAGCTTTTTGGAAGCAATGCGCACTACGCCAGTCCCAAAACCGCATCGTGCCGTCGTCGCCCCCGGAAAACACCACACCGTCGTTGTTTGCACACATGGTGTTTACAATCGACGAATGTCCATCGAAACTTTGCACAAAATCGCCCCGTGGACACTTCCATTGGCGGATGCTGTCGGAACTGGCGCTGGCGAAGCCAAAGTCCGATGGATGCAGGGCCAGAGCACGAACGGCTTTTTTGTGGTGCGTCAATGTGGCCATTGACTTTCCGGCCGCCAGATCCCACAGCCGCACGGTCGAGTCCATCGATCCGGTGATTACTTGCGGATCAGCGTCCTGGCACACAACCGATGCGATTGTGCCACGATGCCCAGCCAATACATGTACTTGCTGCTTGGTGCGGATGTCCCACACACGCGCCACCGAGTCACGGCCCGCCGTCACCAACACATCCAGGGTCGGATGCAACGCTAGCGCGTATACGCCCGATAAATGCCCGTGGTACTGGCGCACTACTTTGTTTGTCTCCAGGTCCCAGCACTTCACTTGCTTGTCCTCGCCGGCTGAAAACAAGTATGGGTGGCGTGACGACACAGCCAGTCCACGAACTGGCGACACATGTCCGGTCAGCGTCAGCCGCAAAGTGCCCGAGGCCAGATCCCAGATCTTGATCGTGCGGTCCACTGATCCGGACGCAAACCACCGGTTTCCGGGCTCCACCGCCAGCGCTCGCACCCATCCAATGTGCCCACTTATTACTCGCATAAGCTTCCACGGCGCATGCCACTCGGGCCGCACAGGCTCGTACGTACGTTTGCGCACAATCTGTTGTCCCGCCGGTGCCGAATCATCGCGGTTGGCTTCGGCTGCCATACGTACCAGCTCACGGGTCGGCGTTTTGTGCTTCTTGGCCTGTGCTCGCTGTTGCTTGCCTGCCAGCCCATCCAGCACTTTTTGCACCTCGTCTTCGACATTTGTCAATGGATACACTGTGGCTTCCGAATGTCCATTTTGTGTTAGAAGTTTAGTTTGGCGTGGTGCGCTCAGCAATAGGGGATTGGTTTCAGTGGGTTGTTGCATGCTGCGCGGGAGTACTCGTGAGCTCAAGTACTCGGCACGGTACTTTGCGGATATTTTTTGTCGCTGGCTTGATAAAATGGCATCGGTTTGGGTGGTGGGCACTGATGTTCCGCTGAATAGACTGTGTGTGGCACGAACAGTAGATTGGACCAATGGCTGGAGATGGTCGTGGCTGGCATCCTCGCCGTCTGTGTGTGAAAGTGCCATTATTAACGATTAGTCGCACCCCCGCAATACAGATACTCTGTGTGTTGTAAAAGAACAAGTACTGAATGTAAATACATGCTTTAAACGCCCAATTTACGCGTTTGCTTAAAAGCGCTTGACAGATTATTAACCAGCTTATGGGGAAATATTCCCTAATTACGCACTGGAAATTAGCAACTCTGATCACAAATTTTTAATGTTGCTTTACTTTTATGGAACTTTAGTAATTTCTTCTGCCTGTAAATTCGACTGAAAACAAAACCCCCTGCGTCAAAAACAGCCCAGTTGCTTGAGAAAACCAAGGCTGAGCTTCAATATTCAGGTAACGCGTCTTGTTTGCTCTGCGTAGTTTATTAAACTGCCGAATTTTCATTTTACTCCAAAAATATTTTACCATTAAGCCGTCCGTTGACCATGTTTTGCATGTAGCAATAGGGGATTAGCATCTATGCCGCCAAACACGGGAGCCGATGTACCGATTGGACACACGCAAGTGTCGGGCAGCCAGGTTAGCAGCCGAGCATCAAGTCCTGCGTCAGTTACTGAGCGAACAAATAGGGTGGATGGACCTGTTCCGCGCTCAGCCCGGCCTCCACGGCCCGTGCAGAACGGGGGCTCGGCGCAATTGCTCCGCAAAATCACGGTAGCTGGAGTGACGGTCGAGGTGGTACGACAGAACAGCACGATTATATACAGGCTTCCGGGAAACATGCCGGTGGCATCGTTGACGAGCGAGCAGAGGACGCGGGTCATGGACGAGATTCAGCGGATTAGAAACAGCACGGCGAGGGCCAGGCCTGGGGCAAAGCCTGCAGGGCCACAGACTCCAGGGTCGCAAACTCCAGCAGGGCACAGCAGGGCACAGACTCCAGCATCACACAACAGAGTGCGGCCACCGCTGCCCATGATCATACCGAGGTCGACTGCGGGACCGCACTCTGCACCCGGAACGCCGCCCAATGGGATGGCGCGAGCAGTACAGACGCCAAATGCAAGGCGGCCACGGCCCGGGACGCCTTCGCCAGGGCCAAAGTCTGCGCTCGAGAAAATGTACCAGTCGGCGTATCTCAAACTGCTGAGTGGCCCGGCCGATGTGCTGCGGCGTCTGGATCCGCCCGTGGAGCTGAGCTCGATCATCGTGGACGGTTCGCATACCAGTGCTGCGTCTCTGCTACAGATCCTCAAGGCGCTGTCCAAGGCACAGGCTGCGCAGCTGGCGCACATGTACGACTCTGTTCGCGGTCTTGACGGCGACGCACTTTCGGCGCCGAGCAGCCAGCCCCAGTCACGGGACGGGTCTCCCAGCGGCACATCGGGCGCTGAGCGCGACTTTCCAGACTTGCCAGGTGCATCAACGCCTACTAAGCGCCGCAAGTACAACAAGACTGGAAAATATTCGGTCAAGAACCGCATGTGGGGCGCAGACGAGCCGTCCAGTCCGCGCGACCGCCCGGCGAGTGCATGCCTGCCAAACGACACGAGCCGGATGCCAGTAAACGAGCGCGTTCTGCCGCGGCAGTCCAAGCACGAAGCGGAAGTCAGCCGAAGGTTCCGCGATGCGCTGGCCATGGATCATCAGATGGTGCAGCAGCCCGAGTGGCAGACGCCATTCAATAGTACGCACGACATTATTCAGCGCCTGCTGCCGTTCCATGTGTACCAGTATCCCGACTCATCTATTGATGCTGGGATACTGCGTGAGGAGATGCGGGCCGAGCCATCTGCTATTTCTTTGGACAAGCGTGCGCGTGCGTTGGCTCAGCGGTACAATAAGATGATGGAGCGGGAAGGGTCGCATGGCTTTTATGCTGCTGATTTTGCTCAGCTTGATCATTTGCGGATTAGTGCGCTGACGGATGAGCTGGAACATATGGACGATGCCCGGTTGCAGCGAGACATTTCGTCTGTGGAGGGCGGATTGTTTTGCTAGTGCGTTTCAAGGTTTCACCGCAACGAGCAGCTTTTTTCTGCATGTGTTGCTGATGGTTACTGTCTGGTTGACGCGCTGAACTGGGATTGCAGTAACCGTGTAACTTTTTCCAATTTTGTATTTTTCTCTTTGGTACCGAGTTTCTCTCAAAAACTAAAACATTCCCGAGTCAACAGTTGACGTCTTGTGCGCCAGAGTGTATTTTAGAATACTGCTAAATTTTAGAACCAAATTATGTCTTGCTACCAGTTTATGGATTTAGATAAACTACACACGACCAAAGCCCTGCCACGCAATACGTGTCGAGTGAATGTTTATTAGTTTGGGTACGTTCCCACCAAACGTCCTTCAAAAAGAAAACGACACTAGAAATACAAACATCTTTGAATCTTTCCTCTCAACATATTTTTGATTGTTAACTATATATTGTTTATATAGGCGATGAAGAGGCAACTCGGATTATTGGGTGTTTTGGTCGTCAGCACTGTTGTTAGTGCCCAAGGGCCTGAACCCCACAACACCGGCATGGGGTTGTATGAGGTCGATATGGATTATGATCCGGCAGAGTTTTTCCCGGCCAAGCAAGACAATCGGTTCGACCAGGCCGAGGCGTTTACCCGTGATATCAACAACTTTGTCGCGTCGCAGGGATTCAAGCAGCCCGCGAATGATCCGTTCAAGCCATCGTCCAACAAGCCCGCGAATGATCCATTCAAGCCTGCACCAAACATGCCTGCATTTGATCCGTACAAGCCAGCGCCCAAGCCCGCGTACGATACGCTCAAGCCTGCACCAAACAAGCCTGCGTTCGATGCGAACAAGCCGGCGTTTAACCCAAATCCGTACCCAGCCAATAACAGAGACCAGGCTGCCGCGTACAATATGGGCGCGCAAAACGGGATGTTTGCGACAATGGCTCCCCAGACAATTCCCCTGCCACAGCTGCTGAACAAGATCCAGTCCATGATGCAGTTCAACCAGAACGCAAATCCCGGATGTGCAGTTCCGACATCGTCGAGCGAGCCTGTATGCGTGACGCCAACAATGACCATCTGCTGCTGCCCGCCGACCAGCTCGACCAGCTCGTCATGCTCTAAACCCTCCAAGCCCTCCAAGCCATCGACGCACATCGTCTATGTGTCGGTAGAGACCAACAAAGCGACAAAGTCAAGCTCGTCGTGCCAAGAAACATGCAGCAGCGGATCGGACAGCGACAGCGACTGTGAGGAGCCAAAGAAGTCCAAGCACAAGCACCACAAACACAAGCACCACAAGCACAAGGGCGGCGACAAGTGCACGACATCTGAGGAATGCACGACAAGCGAAGAGTGCAAGACAACAGAGTCGAGCACAACCGAGGAGTGTGCGCCCACACACAAGCACAAGCACCACAAGCACAAGCACCACAAGCACAAAAAGGGAAAGAAGGACAAGAAGGAAAAGTGCGAGCCAGAGGTCGAGGAGCTCGATGAAAACGAGTGTTTTGGCCGCGCCGTGCTGTCGATCTCCAGCGACGGCGGTGAAAACGTCGCCACGATTGGCAAGAACTTGTGCCAAGTCGACCCACACACAGCTCTAGCCGCAGTCGAGACCAATTGCAAGAGCCCCGAATGCAAATGTTGCAAGTGCCATTGCGGCGGCACGGGCAAGAACTGTTGCTGCCACGGACATTGCACATGCGACGGATACCACACCGTCCTCGTTTCTGTGCACTCTGAGTGCAACTCACAGACGGCCGCTCACAAGCACACTGTACTTGAGGCCGTTGAAACCGCTTGCGCGTCGCACTCTGAGCAGCCTACGCATACGGCGTTGCAGTATGTAGAGTCGCACGACAAGTGCGAGTGCCCGTGCAGCACACATGTTGTGTTCCAGTCTATTGAGAAGGGATGTGCGCCTACGAGCTCGGTCAAAACGAATACAGTTTTCCAGGCTGTCGAGTGCAACCCGGCGCCCACTGCAAACACACACACGGTTTATGAGGCTGTCGAGTCGAGCTGTGTGACCAAGTGCGAACCAAAGTGCGAACCAAAATGTGAGCCCAAGTGCGAGCCAAAATGTGAGCCCAAGAACACTCATACAGTTTACGAATCGATCGAGAGCAAGTGCGAGCCCAAGTGCACGCCAAAGTGTGAGCCCAAATGCGAACCAAAGTGCGAGCCAAAGTGCGAACCTAAATGCGAGCCCAAGAACACCCACACTGTCTACGAATCCATCGAGTCCAAGTGTGAGAGCAAGTGCACTCCCAAGTGTGAGCCCAAGTGCGAGCCCAAAAATACTCATACCGTCTACGAATCCGTTGAGAGCAAGTGTGAGTCCAAGTGTGAGCCCAAGTGCACGCCAAAGTGCGAACCCAAGTGCGAGCCCAAGGAGGAGTGCCCCACCGCAACGGCCTCAGCGACATGCTCTGGTGTTGTCCACCTTGCCGACCAGCAGCCTGAGAACGACGCTGACGAAGACAGCGACGACGAGAGTGCCTAATTAGTATTATTTTTAAATATTTTGTTTTCTTAATTTTAAACTCGGATTTTAATAGACTCCGCCCCTTTATTTCTCACCCCTGAAGAAAAAGCAAAGTGACGTGGCAGCCTGTGGGCTGAGGCAATTTCAAAGACACGCGCACGTGTGCTCGTTGCTGGAGTATTTAGACTGCGGTTATGACCTCCACATCCATGTAGCTCTCTCCTTATTTTATCCGCTCATTTACATCTTTCATTTACCAGTACGCCTCACTAGCAAACACTAAATAGCCCTGAAAGTAGATTAGCAGATTGCACGCCACAAATGGTCAGTTCCAAACAAAAAGCGCCAATGCGCGAATTTTATATCTTTGTTGCTCTTTTCTATTTTATATTTTTTCCTGCCACTTTGACATTCTTTTTGCTCAATTACCCAATTTGTTGTTTCAGTAGCCCAAACACGCAGCCAAAGCCAAGGCGCTTCACAGTCACACAGAAAAGTTGCACAGTCGACGCAAACCAAAAACACGCGTCAAAATGGAAGACGCGCCCCGTCGACGCACTCGGGAACCGTCCAGCTCCAGCAACGACGTAGGAATTACTATCGGCGGCTCGGGCACTCACACACCCACGCAAAAGTACGCGTTTGAAATCGAGGACCCAGCAGCGTACGCCAAACTGCCGCTGACAGACCGGGTAGTCAACAAATGGCGTGCATTCTACGGAAACAAAGACTTTGGCAACATTACATTGCTCATCGCACTTTACTGGTTGCAGGGGATTCCTCTAGGCCTGGCCCACGGCAGCATTCCGTTTTTGCTAAAGGAAAAGCTGAGCTTTGCGCAAGTGGGTCTGTTTTCGCTGGCCGGGTACCCGTATTCGCTAAAGCTGTTTTGGTCGCCGTTTGTGGACTCGCTGTATGACCGCAAATTTGGCCGCAGAAAGTCGTGGATTGTGCCGATTCAGCTGATAACGGCGCTTGTATTTTGGTGGATGGGCGGCCACATCGATGGGCTGGTGCGCAATCCGGCGGAGAACATATACGGGATTATGTACCTGTTTCTGGCCATTGTTTTCCTTAGCGCGACTCAGGATATTGCTGTGGACGGCTGGGCGCTGACGCTGCTGTCCAAGGAGAACTTGTCATATGCATCCACGTGCCAGACGGTGGGCATCAACTGCGGCTTCTTCCTCTCGTTTACGGTGTTTTTGGCGCTCAATTCGGTCGAATTTAGCAACAAGTACATATTCTCCGTGCCGCGAGACGAGGGATTTTTGCAGCTTGGTCCGTACTTGGCGTTCTGGGCAGTGGCATATGTCTTGGTCACGCTGTACCTGGTGGTGTTCAAAACCGAAGACTCGTCGTCCGAAGACGAGGCAGGCAGCTACGGCATTGCAGAGACGTACAAAACGATCTGGCGAATTTGCAAGCTACCTCATATGCAGCAGTTTATAATTGTGCTGCTGGTGGCCAAAGTCGGGTTTATTCCAAACGACACCACAACGCAGTTAAAGCTAATTGAGCGTGGGCTGCACCGAGAAGACATGGCACTGGCAGTGCTTATTGACTTTCCAGTGCAGATATTCTTTGGCTACTATGCGGCACGGTGGAGCCAGGGCGCGAGCAAGTTGAAGCCCTGGCGCTTGGCATTTGTTCTGCGGCTGCTGTGCAGCGCGCTGAGCATGTCTGTTGTCTACTACTTTCCGCAAGGCGGTCTAACGACCGGCTACTTTTACGTTGTGTTGATTACCATGGTGGCCAGTTCGATGGCCAAGACTGTGCAGTTTGTTGGCATGACGGCGTTTGTTACCCAGATTGCGGATCCGGTTATTGGCGGAACGTACATGACGCTGCTCAACACGCTGAGCAACTTTGGCGGAACGTGGCCTGTGTACTTTATTATGCGTGCAGTTGACTACTTTACCTCGGCAACCTGCCTGATGCCTGCCGGAATGGGCGATTCTTATGCGTGTTCGACGCAGGAAGCTCGCTCGCGCTGTGTGAAGGAGGGCGGGCTGTGCAATGTGACATGGGATGGCTACTATATCGTCTCGGCTTCATGTACGCTGCTGGCGCTAGTTCTGTTTGTTGGATACATCCGACCTACCGTGCATCGCCTGGAGCGGCATCCGGCGCATCTGTGGCGGGTAACTAAGGAATCAACAAAATAAAATGTAGAAACCTCAATGCTTTTCAATACATAAATATCCCTGCGCTTTCTTTGCTCAAACATTTATTTGGTATTAATAACTAGGTGCATTGACAACAAACAAGTGGTCTTCCTCTTGCTTGATCCACTCGAGGACTGAGTTTACCAGACGTATTATGCCTTTGACGCTAATTGAAGGCACAACTGCAACATACAGCTCAAACGTACTCGACTGCCAAGCCAGGACTGTATCCTTTTCGCTCTTGTAGTATATAATGCGCAGCGGTTTCTGGGTGCCTTTTGTCATGTGCAGCCGGAGCCGCTTGTACGTGTTAATAATGCGCCGTTGTTGGGCATCATCCACTGTATCTTCAAACTGCGTGCCAAAGTGCTGAATGAGCGTCTTGTGCCGGTAGTACAATTGCAGCAATCCGGTGACGCCTAGCTCGCGTGGATGCAGAGCCCGCTGTGCAGCCGCATCCTCTAATCGCTGCAACGAGTCATCAATCGCCAAATCTCGACACACGTTCTCTCGACATTGCGTCATGGTGAAAAAGCTGTCGCGGTCTGCCGAAACCAAAATCAGTGCCACTTTGGGCGTAATATAGTTGATATACACATGCAAAAACCCCTGGTCGTTGAACTTTGGAAAGCACACTGGTGTCCAATGCTCGCCAGAGACAAACGTTGTAGATGTAGCCATATTAAACAGCAAATGCAAGTCGGCCGGATGCAGACTGTGCTTGCGGGGCCGCACCAATGTCACCAGCTTCATGTCGGCAATGACCATCGCGTAGAGCAGAGACTTTGGCCGATGGCTTAGCAGCGTCTTGCCTACCCGCTCCCGCAGCCTATATCGCATCCACAGCGTATCCAAAGACCCTAGCGCAAAGCTCAGATCAGTATCTAGGCGGTCCACGAGCTGGTCGATGATCCCCTCGGTTCCGCCGAGCAGCTGCCGCAAATCAAAGTTGCTGCGTTGCTCGAATATCTTGGTCAACTGGGCCGACGTCAATATGCTGACGATCTGGCTGTGCACCAGCTGCAGCTCGTTGCGAAGCAGCTCTTCAGGGTCGTTGCGGTCTGACACGGCTAGCAGGTATAGCGGTCCGCTGGTAAAAAACACAATTGTGTGCTGCCCGACGTTCATTGACCGCACAGGATCGCTCATGTCGCTAAAGCTCGAGATAATCGCCTGCACTGCGCTCATCAACGTCGACAGCTGTGACTCATTCCCGTACCGTGTGTAAATGGGCTTGCCTGCACTGCTGAGCACCAAAAAGTGTCGACTCCGCAGTTGCCACTCTGGCGAGCAAAAATCCTCTAGCTTCTCGGCTTGAATGTTGGCATCGTCAACGTCTACACTACTGGCCCCGGCCTGCATCAAATTACTGGAACCATTCCCGTCCATGCGCTCAAAGAGGTAATACAAGAACAAAAGGGAATTTGAAACGAGCCAAGAAACAAACTGTCATCTTTTTATTCAGCTGGATAGCTGAATACGGTTCGAGCCGAGCCGTCTCTATCTCAGTTTAAAAATCGAACGATTATTTTGTGGAGTCTCGACACGCACGTTTTTTGCTCTTTTTACTCTTACAAATTGAATTATTGTGCTCAATTCACCCTTTTTCAAACGAAGCGCTGATTTCTGACATTTGTACTTGTAAGTTGTCAGCACATTGTGTTTACGCTGTTGCCATTTGCTCAGACAGATCAAGGCTGAAACATTTTTAAATTCTGCGCTTCGCATTTGCTGGTTGGATTTGTAGAAAGAACGATGCCGTCTGCTACTCCGTTGAAGCCTATCACGGGCATGATTAGAAGACGCATTGTGCGTGACCTGGCTATTGGTCTTGGAAGTGGGTATGTTGTTGCCGAGGTTTACTGGTACTACTTTATGAAGGGCAGAAAGCGTGAGGAGGACTACTATGCCAAGATGGGCGGCCGCTTGTCGCAGAGACGCTAAGACGTGCTAGTTTACCGCGTTATTAGCTGTATGCTGTGGTATTGAACGGAACCGCTGCTTTTTTGAAATATTTACAATGTTTCGTTTTTGCGAAATAAATGCTCATATAACCATTAAGTCACCTGCATCAGATAACCTTGAAATGAATGAGACGTTTATTGGAAACAGGTAACAAGGTGGAAAATGCACTAGAAAATTGGAAAATGTTTACAGCATAATTATGGATCTTGCTACATCCACATCTCAACCCACTCTTTGTGGCCGTTAAACACCAGATGCAGATTCTTGTCGGCCAAATGTGTTGAATAGTACCCGCACTCGGTGCAGATGTAATAGTACATTGCGTTACAGGCCAGTGGCGGTGCAGTGCGTATACTTGACGCGCGCTGCATTTGCTTACATGAAGATCCGCAGCCATCATGAAGTGTGCGTAGGTGGTGCAAGACAGCCATGTTTGAATATGAAGCGATGATTCGAATGAATGTATTAGCGAGTGAAGGCAGAAGATGGCGAAAAGAGGACAGAATATGGCAGTGCTTGCTTAATCAAAATAAAAATTTTGCAGAGAAAAAGAGAGAATTTACTGGCCGCAGCAACCAGAAACTATGTTGATAACAGCCAAGATGGAAAGATGATCCAAGTGATGAAGCTGTGGCAAGGCCGTGCTTACGAGGAGAAATTACGGTAAGAAACTACAAGTGGCTGAGTTGGAAATAAAAGAACACAAGCACGTAGATAGGCGGGCTTGTTGGGCGAGCAGTAGAAATAGAGGGTGAACAAGGGCTGGCGAGCAAGAGACGGGCAGGGGAATAAAGGGGAAGAATGCGAAAAGGGCATATCAGATTGGCTGCTTTTTAACCGTCTGCCCTCTCTCAGTTCCTGACTGGATTTCTTGGCAAAAATTTCTGGGAGAGGGGTGATTCCAGGCTCAGACTCGGAGAAAAAGACGTGCAATTATTTCTGGTTATTGTTGCAGTGCACATGCTATCTATTTTTCTTCTTTGGTAGGATGATTGTGACTGGGACAGAGTGCCTTCCTCATGCGCCACGAATGCACGACATGTGAGTGCTTTGAGTAAGCTGGCGGTGTGCTGCGGCCAGCTATAATTGGCGTCAACATTTTCACTGTCAGAGCAACTGTCGTGCTGATCTGCTGTCTGTAGTTTGATGAGAAAGCTGCATAGCTCAGCCTTTTTACATTGATTACAAAGCCATTTGAATACCGGTCCGCCTCGCTTCGCAAACGCAATTCACTGGCTCGTGCTTGGCAGAAAGTTTGGTCGCTCACAAATAAAGTATAAACATGCGCCCAGCGGGCGCCAAGTCTGAATAAGGATGTCTCTGCTGTCGTTTTTCTTGTTTCGGTGTTCTAAAATGACTTGAGAACATTCCTATTCTGCCTAAAAGGATGCAACCGCTCAAGTGACTTTGGCATATGGCTGTGCTTACACGAATACTGCTCGGCACGCATACCTGCTATGCGCCATTGTACCGTCCATATTTGTTGGATGTGCGCCATTCAATAAACGCAACGCCCGAACCCCGGCATGCTAAATCTGCATTTTCTTCCACGTTACGCTGCATTGATGTGTGCAATTCCTTAACGCAAGCGACCTGTTGGCATCTGAAACAGGGGTGTGTGCAAATTATGTTTTACAGGCGTAAATGTCTCAAACATGCCCAAAGCTCAAGCGATAGACACTTTTTCTGCCCCGGGGGTGCTTAATCGTGCATCGAAACAGTTGGCCAGACCCGCATGATGACACCATAATGGCAAATTCATCCGAACAGTACAATTACAAAATTTGGCTGGAGCGACACTAAAAGAAATCAGTATTTGCTTTTATTTACGGCCGCAGACGCGTCAGCTGAGCTATCCTGTTTACTTTCAGTAATCCTCTATTTAGTCGACAGTTGCTACCAAAATATAAACATGTCGGTCGTCGGAAATCAGCCAGATGACATGCATCGCGGTGATGACAATGCGTCAAAGGAAGCACTGCTGCTAGCTGCTTGCCACGAAGGCAATGCCCAGGGCGCACGCGAGTTAGTCGAGCAAGGCGCGGAGATCTTTGTAACCGATGAGGTGGGCCGCACTGCGCTTCACTTTGCCGCGGCCAGTGGCGATGTCGATACAATAAAGTAAGCCATTGATTTTCTGCCATCGATCCTGTTGCGTTAAATTCTCGCTTTGTATTTTGATATACATAAGCCAAGGCATGCGCATGTGCATATGCCAAAGACGCGATTTGCCACAAATTTGCTTCTGGCTAAATATAGCCACCCCGACAGTTGTTGAGGTCTCCAGACCAGGTTGCTTATGTTAATCATGGGTCTTTGTAGATTTGTGCTAGAGTCCGGCATTCCGTGGAATACGCTTGATGTTGGCAACTACACAGCAGGTGACTATGCGGAAAATGGCGGACACACTAATGCCTACACCGAGCTAGTGCAAGCCGGTATTCGTGCTGAGATGGTACTGCGCATGCTCAACCAAGAATCCAAAATAAACAAGGCTGCCAATGAGGACTATCTTTCGCAGCCTGTAGAGTACAGCGGCGACAAGCTTATTGATGCCGAGAAGAATGGCGTTATGATGAGCTGGGAGGCACCGCTAATGGAGCTCCATGCGCAGACGATCGGTTCCAAGCCCGATAGCGTGGTGCTAAACGTCGGGTTTGGCATGGGTATTATTGACAGTGCATTGCAAGATCTGAAGCCTGCACTGCATGTTATTGTCGAGGCTCATCCTGACGTGTACCAGCACATGAAGGACCAGGGGTGGGACAAAAAGCCTAATGTGCGCATCGTGTTTGGCAGGTGGCAGGACAAGATAGACGAGGTTCGGCAGCTTGGCCCCTACGACGGCATCTTCTTTGATACCTTTGGCGAATTCTACAAGGACCTCGATGAGTTTCACCAGGCAGTGTTTTCTGCAAGTGGCGACAAGGAACCACTGCTTTGCCGACCGAATGGAGTTTACAGCTTTTTCAACGGTCTGGGCGGAGACCACAAGCTGTTCCACGATGTTTACTGCCACATTGTGCAGGCCGATCTGCTGAACCTGGGCATACTCACTGAATACTCGCAAGTCTCGAGCGACATTGTGATGGACGAGGAGACGTGGAAGGGTGTTAAGCGTCCGTACTGGATGATTAAGAGCTACAATCTGCCGACATGCACCTGGACACAACGCTAAAACCGCTTTTTTAAAATATTTTATTAAAATATATAACGTGTTTATCTCCCACAAGATCGGTATTGTCAAAATGTGCTGTCAAGAATATTGGATTATACCACCTGATTCGGGGTTTACAGCATGCCCTGTTTGGCAAAATATTTGTTTATTTATTTGCGGTTTGCCATGTCCTGTATTATTTGCTATGACAGCCTGTTTAAAAGCACTGCAAGCCAGTCTGCGAGCGGCAGTGTTGATTCTGACTGGCAGGACCGGCCATCTGTGCTGCAGTGTGGTCACGTTTTCCACCAGGGGTGTATCAGCGTGTGGCTGGTGCATAAAAGACGTGGCAACTGCCCAACATGTCGCAGCGAATGCAATGGTGAGCTCATTCCGCTTTACTTTGAGGCTGAACCAGCTGCCAAAAATTCTGAAGATCCAGAGATTGTTGATGAGCTCATTCAAGACACTTCCAAAGAGGTCATCAATGCGGAAGTCAGGCATAGAAATAAAGTAAGTACTCTGCCGCTTTATATTGTGCCGAAAAACAAAGCACACATATACTAAATGCAGCAATTTATATTTACAAAATAGATTATCAAGAAACTGTGCAGAAATATCGAGGCTGCTCAGGACGAGGCAAAAAAGGCACACGAAAAGGTAGCTAGTGGAAGCAGACAGATTAGCCAGTTAGAAATGAAA
This sequence comes from Coemansia sp. RSA 1199, assembly GCA_027578755.1. Lineage (NCBI taxonomy): Eukaryota > Fungi > Kickxellomycota > Kickxellomycetes > Kickxellales > Kickxellaceae > Coemansia > Coemansia sp. RSA 1199. Next base: position 34,479 of record JANBTU010000136.1, read on the forward strand.
CTGACCCAGGAACAGGTCAAAAATGTTGATATAACGACAAAGATATCAGCATACAAAAAGGGGATACGGGATTACAAAACTGAGCTGATGAGGCTCAAAAAGTCAGTGGCCGAAAAGTCGCGGCAGTGCGAAGTGCAATGTCAGCGAATATCCAATCTTGAGGCAGAGCTGGCAGAGCAACAGCGGGTGGTCACCAGCATGGGCGATGTGCGCGCAACCAACGAACAGTTGGCACGGTCACTCAAAAAAGAGCGCACAAAACTCGACACTCAGACGACACTAAGTACCAATCTAGCTAGTCGGGTCGCTGAATTAGAGAAAGAAAACGGCTTGCTGCGATCAACAACATCGCAGGAGCCGAGCGGTTCTACTCAACTGCCACAGCCGCTTGCTTTGTCCAGCATGTCAAACACGGTCAATGAAGTTA
>JANBTU010000137.1:0-16111 GCA_027578755.1 Coemansia sp. RSA 1199
ACATCAGCGATAGCGCGAATGTCAGCAACATTGTACTTTGGGTTACCAATAGATTCAATGTACACTGCGCGGGTCTTGTCGTCAATCAGCGCCTCGATCTCTTGAATGTTATCGCCGCTGGTGAACTTTACGTTGATTCCAAACCGAGGAAACATTACTTTGAACTGGTTGTATGTGCCGCCATACAGGTACGTGGTGCTGATAATGTTGGTTCCAGTTTCGCACAATGTGGCTATGGCAAGAACCTGCGCAGCTTGACCTGACGATGTAGCAATTGCGCCGACGCCGCCTTCAAGCGCGGCCATGCGCTGTTCAAAGACATTTGAGGTTGGGTCGCCTATCCGCGAATAAATGTATCCTTGTTCCTTGAAATTGACAATGTTGTCACGCTGCTCGATACTATCAAAAACGTATGTTGCGGTTTGGTAAATAGGCACAGCGCGGGCCTTGGTGACAGGATCTGGTTGCTGACCGGCGTGAAGAGCGAGTGTCTCAAAGCGGTGCTTGGGCGGCTGCTGGGGTTTCTCGTCAGAAGTCATTTGGATAAAATATTTTAAACACTTGTTTGTTGCTATGTGAAAGAAAGCAACGGCGTTTGGGAAATGAAAATGTCTGTATTTTATACTTCAATGCCGTTTATCGCTTAGCTCGCTTTTGCTAGGCTTTCATAAAAGGCATTGTATTTAGATGTCAAAAATCAGCAATGTCAACAAAAAAACAGAGCACGCTAAATGTCCGTCGGACTTTCTTGCTTTGCGTGTGAAAAGTAAAATAAAACGGGCTTTAAGCTTAATTGTCAACATCTGAGCTGTCTTGTTATTGTTCTCTTGCGAAAAATCAAAGTTGTGAGTTGCTTGGATAGTTGTGCTAAAACAAGGGGCTGTCAAATCGCACTATTTAAAACCCCCGTAAGTCATTGTTTACAAACAACAAGCGGCCAGATTTAATTCATATATGCGCATAATTGTAAAGCTGGATATCTCTTTAGATATGTCACATCCAGAGAAACTAACGTGGCGACAATAACATATATAAAACTTGGACAAGAGTTGTGAAATATACATCCTTTTGTAGAGCATACCGGAATACATGTCAGGCTTAGTGGATATCAACAACTATGGAAGAAATAACGGATTTATACTACAAACGACCAAGGGTATGCCTGTGTTTTATATACAAATCCTTATGTACACTAGTACCACGCCATTGCCAATATTTCAGCAACTCGCCAGCAATACCAAGGGCTGGCTAATTGCATGAAATGTGTTTGTGGGCCAGGTGGGGAATATTACAGCCAAGATTAGGCGCGAATTACGCCACGCGTTTGACGCGTTATACTTTGATGCAGATCAAACCCATCCTTTTCTTGCTGCGCTTTTTCTTTAAAATAACTTTACTTTTATTATTACTTTTATTACTTTAAAACTAGGCTCGTCAAATTTGAAGCCAGAATGAACTCGCTGCCATTGTTTTCGTCACCACCGCGTGCAGCACCCAGAGTATTTGAAATGCGGCATGTTTCAAAGTCGGGAGGCAATGCGCAAGGGCGTATGCGGCGGCCAGAATACAGACACCTGTCCAGTACATCTCGGACAGCGCGTACAAACGAGCAGCCGTGGCGCAAGCGGTTCCGCGAGCTGTGCGTTGACCGGCTGAGCAAGGCCCGCGACGAGTCCTTTATGATGCGGCGGCAACTGACGCAGATATCGCAGAGAGACGACACAAGTATGCATGTGGACGCACAGCATCATACGTTGAGCGAGGAGGAGATATATGCGGTTGTACAGCAGGAGTGGGCCAGGTTCCAGGCGGAGATGGAGCAGCAGTGCTTGGAATGCGGCGTGCTTGACGTCGGAGTCATTGGCGAGATCGAGGAGGATCTGGACTGGGACCATGCACACATGCAGGACCATGCGCAGATGCAGGAGCACGACGAATGGGAGCAGTACGAGAACCAGCTCCTGGAAGATGAGATGATGGAGGCGGAGCTAATGGAAGCAGATTCGTTCTTTATTGACAACGAGCATGACGGCACTGCTTAGCCGAGCATATAAACCGAATCAACATTTTCATTTTTCTGTACTTGGTCGCTATACCAACCCTCGCTATACGCTTTAAAATAAAAAAGTGGATCGAAAGGGTATATGTGGCAAACACGCAAGTTGCTAAGCAGGAAGCTCGTCGGTCTCGATGTGAAGAATAGTCTCGACAACGGTTCGACAGATCGGACACTTGTTGCTCTGCTGGCGGTACGTGTTTGCGCACTCGCGGCACATGCAGAGGTGACGGCAAGGCAACATGACCGTGTCGCGGTCGTCCGACAGACAGATGGCGCATTGCATAGGGTCGTCCTTGCCGGAGCTATATCGACTGTCCAGGGCCTCGCTTAGTCCGAATATCTCGTGCTGGCGATAGAGCGTGCCGTCGATGCAGACCTTTTGTTTGGAACAGCGTGGAACGAGGTGGGCGGGGCCTTCCTTGTAAAAGTCGATAAACGAGATTTGGCTGGCCATTGGACTGGCCATAGATGCAGGCGCACGGCCTCGACTGTCGATTAGTTCAATGACCAGACCGTATATCGGGGCTTTGCGTGTGTCATCCTGTACCTCTTGGATTTCGCTGGCGCTAGTGGAGGAGCTGCATGCGTGTGGCTGCTGTATCACATTCATTTCAATGTCGTCTGTTCCTGTGTTGGCGGACCGAAGCATGTCTGACTCGCTGGTGCCTGCAGGGCCGCCAGCCAATGGAAAGGACATGGCACCGGTCTCTGGCTGGGGTGCCGATGCAGCGTTGCGAGCCTGCCAGTCCGACGAAACCAGGGTGCGGTACGGCTCCTTGTCAGGTTCCAGCCAGTCGGAGCGCGGCAGGGTGAAGCGCTGGTCATCGCCAGCATCCATCGTGTACGAGCGGCTAAAGCTGACCCGCGACACAAAGCGCGGATAATGAGTCGCTATGTCGTCAGCCATGTCCCACTCTTCTGTGGCCAGCCAGTGTAGATTAATTGTCAGCGGCACCAGCGTGTTGACTATAAACGACAGCGTGTAGTACGGCGACGGCGTGACGGCGTCAGGGGCGTTGCTGGTCTCCATCATAAGCGAGAACAGCTGGAGCGACCCAATGTCCAGCGACATGTTTGCCTGCAGCACTGCACACACCTCTTCGCGCTGCTGTAGCTCGGGCAGCCCTGAGCCGTGGTTAGTGCCTGGCAGTACATATCGTGGTCCATAACAGAGCCGCCGTGCCGAGTTGACTTCTGATGCCCGCGTAGGCACCGATTCGCCTGAGCTTTCTTCGACCTCTCGTGCAGCTGCAAGTGCTGCGCGCGTTCGCTCCTCCCACGTCAGGCGCTGACGCGTGTGTCCGCGCACTGCCTGTGAGCGTCTGAATAGCGAGTGCATGTTAAGGGAGTGAGGCCAAAAAGTATATTGCAGAAATAGTCAAGAGCCACCTCCAAAGATGGCATGCTGAATTGAAATCAAAGCGAGAAAGGGGATGGCGCATGCAAGCAATAGAACTTGGCATATACTCAGAAGACATTGTACGCTAGTGCAGTTTTGGATTCAGCAGCAATTGTTCGCTTTGCCGACGTCACCACGTCAAGCCACCGCACAGCAGCTTCCACAGCTCAGGTTTTCTGACGAGCGATACTGCTGCCTCGTTACGCAGTTATTCCAGTTCCATTTTAGCAGATATATGTTACACCAGCGTCTCACGATTCAGCTCGCTATTAAAACCTGCCATCGCTACTGTACGCACGTAGAAAACCGTGAAATAACTGCCCGTTGCCGTTAATGCGCTTCCCTATACCCGACATCCCGTCAATTAATTTGGTAAAAGTTGTACATTGCGATAGTTTCGGTCTATACCTTTGCGACCATATTCTCTGCAAACTAGCGCTACTAGCAATGTTACGGACCGATCCCCCTGTTCCCAGCAAGATACAGCAAGTGGAGTCAATTAATTAAAGCTGGATTGGCATTTATAAGACAGGCGTCTTGCATAACTTTGTGTGGCATCTGCATCGCACTTGCACATTTAACGACCTTGTATTCTTACATCACGACACGGCACCTAACGAGCACACCCGTCCATAATTTCTGTTTACGCTTTATTTAGCTTTGATCGAGCGTCCCAAAAATGCTGCCCAGCTTAGTTTATCTCGTGCAGCTGCTGTTAATCGCCACTGCTGTTAATGCCCAGCAAACGGGGGCTGCGCAGCCAGCGACTCAAGCGGCAAACATGTTTACGCCGATCCGTCTGATTCAGCCGCAGACGTCTGAGCAGAGACAGGCCATTCAAAGCTTGGTTCAAGAGTTGCAGCGGATATCGCCTCAGCTGTTTTCAACGACTGGTCAACCGAATAATCAGCAGCTTGCAATTGCACTGCCCAATGTGAATAGCTCGCCTGCTGGATCTCAGGCACCGCAGGCGTTGCAGGCACCTCAAGCCCCGCAGGCGCTGCAGGCGTTGCAGGCACCTCAAGCTCTGCAGCAGCCCCAGGCACAGCAAGTACAGCCTCAGGCACAGCCTCAAGCACAACCTCAAGCACAGCCTCAAGCACAGCCTCAGGCACAGCCTCAGGCACAACCTCAAGTTCAACCTCAAACTCCTCCAGCACAACAATCTCCACCAGCAGCCCCTCAAGCCCCTCCAGCAGCACCAGCCCCTCCAGCAGCCCCGGCTCCTGCACCCGCACCAGCCAGTTCTAGCCCTGCGCCGGAACAAACCGAATCAGCACCATCTCCAACAACCGAACAAACCGCGTCATCGGATTCATTAACTGAAATCCCTACGCCAGTGTCGTTTGCACTAAACGCACTGTTCCAGACTACCAGCAGCACCAGCACGTCAGAAACCTGGTCAGACTCAGTTCCATTTGGATTACACATGGAGTCAGACGATTCGGAGCTGGGCAGCCTGACACGGATTGACGAAGACTCTAGATCTGGGCGTCACTCGACGTCGCATCACAGAAGCCGGTCGCGGGGAAGCAGCATGAGCGACTCTGACGAGTGGGCTGGACTCGACAGCTCGGCCGCCCATTCCGCCATGTCGCTGGTCGCACTTGGGCTAGCGCTGGTTGCCGCAGTCTCCAGCCTGTGATTCCCCAATGTTCTCGAGCACTTTATAAAATACGCAGTTACGAGTTACTATTTTCTGTCCATAAAATAAAGCAGTTATCCATACGCTCAGCCCAACCGACCGTCATAGTCGTCCTTGTCGAATACGGACGATACTTGCGGCTTGGCGCGCTCGTCCTTGAGCATGCGGTTGTCCATACGCGCATCGTCGCCCTCGACGCCCAATGCCGCAACCGGAGTCTTGGCTTCCACAACATAGTGGTTATCGCAGTGTGGACAAAACTCATCTTCATCCTCGTAGTCGTTTACGTCCTTGCGAAACGCCTTTTTGCACTTTTTGCACAGAAATATCAGTTCGTTTGTCTTGCGCAGCTCGTGGTCCGTGGCTTCGGCGTGGCACTCGGGGCAGTCAAACCACTTTTTGCAGCATGGTGCGCGGATAGACACTTGGGCGTTGAGGATATGCTTGCACATTGCTCGAGTAAAAGTAGATTTAGATATGCGCTGCGCTTTAGCACCAGACAGCCATTTGGGTGTTTTCATATTGCAAGGCGACTAATGGTAGCAACATGTTATGGCTCGGCCACCACACGGCTCAATCACAAGTCGGTTCAGTTGTGGCGGCTCGCGACCAGAGCGCCACTGTTGTAGCGAGTGGCTTTCTCTTTTACTAACGCACCAAGCCTCCCCCCGCTTGTTCGGCCAAATGGTTGTGGAGGGCCACGCCCAGCCACGCTGACGGTCTTTGGCAGGCATTCTTGGGAGGGAGGGGGCGGTTTTACATTCTTGTCTCAATTGAAGTGCGGTTGTTTTTGTTGTGGGAGGAGCATGCCAATTTCTGGGTGTTTACAATTTATTTTCTTTACTGCGAAGCGTTGTGTGGAGATTAGCTGGCACAGCCCTTTTCAGCGCTGCTTTTGCTTCTCCCCTCTCCCCCATCATAACGCACCTTGCTTTTCCCTCTATTTTGTTTCCGTTTTTCCCACCGCATTTCAGCTAATTCACTAAACATCTACACATCTCGGCAACAATGACAGCACCGGTAAGTTGAGCAGAGGTCTGACATGGGCTTGGTGTCTATATAGAGCAGAGGCCTGGCGTTAGCTGTGTACCTGCATAGAATAGTGGTCTGGCATGGACTGTGTACCTGCATAGAGTAGTGGCCCAGCACAAGCTTTGCGCCTACATAGAGCAGGGTCCAAAAACAGGAGTGTATGCAGGCAGCAGGGACCAAGAGCTAAAAAGTCAGAGCAATGTCATATTTGTAGGAGATCAACGACTATGTCGGGTTCGACACGATTACGCAGCAGATGGAGCGCAAGTTCCTGAAGCGCGGGTTCAACCTGAACGTGATACTCGTGGGAGAGTCGGGTATGGGCAAGTCGACGCTGGTGAACAGCATATTCTCGACGCATCTGGTGGACAGCCAGGGCCGGCGCACGGCGCAGGAGGTGATCCGCAAGACGACCGAGATTTCGCCAGTAACGCAGACCCTTGAGGAGAACGGCGTTCGCGTGCAGCTGACAATCATCGACACGCCGGGGTTCGGCGACCAGTGCAACAACGAGGGCTGCTGGGTGCAAGTGATCAAGTACATCAAAGACCAGCACGCCGCGTACTTGGAGAGCGAGCTGAAGCCGCAGCGCGCACGCATCATCGAGGACTCTCGCGTGCACGCGTGCCTGTACTTTTTGAACCCAGGCAGCCGCGGTCTGCGTCCATTGGACGTCGAGGTGCTGCGGCGCCTGACCGAAGTGACCAACGTCATTCCGGTGATTGCCAAGGCCGACTCGATGACCACCGAGGAGCGCACGCTGTTCAAGCGCCGGGTCAAGGAGGAGATGTCGTTCCACCGTATCTCGGTGTTCCCGTATGCGAGCGACGCCGACAACGAGGAAGACCGCCTGCTGAATGCGAGCATCCGTGATCTGATTCCGTTTGCCGTTGTGGGATCAGAGGAGTCGATTGATGTCGATGGAAAGCCTGTGCGCGGCCGTCGCCATGGCTGGGGCGTCATCAACATTTTCGACGAGACGCATTGCGACTTTGTGCATTTGCGCAACTTTATGCTGCGCACGCATTTGTCGGACCTGATTGAGGTCACGGCGCAACGCCATTACGAGCAGTTCAGAACGTCGCAGCTGCGCCAGATCAAGGAGCTGCGCGCCCAGCAGGCTGCTGCGGCTGCGGCCGGCTCAGGCATGCCGGTTGGCGCACAGCCGCCGTCGGCGCCGCTGCCGCACCAGCCCGCGGCCCAGGTCTAACTTTTTATCGAGCCTGCTTTCTCTCCCTTTTCATCCAAACACCAGTTTAATAACATTTGTGGCCCATCATATGCAAAGCCTCTTTTTATTTGTATTGGATCTGCCGCCATTTGTGTTTTGGTCATAAACGACGCATGCACGTCTCATGCACATCTTTTTTGCAAACAGGCGGTCTGGCCAATCCTGTCCAAAGTCCGCTTTCTGGAACACTTCAAACCATTCATTTTCAATTAAACAATGGGCGCGTTTGGGCGAACAAGGGGTTTCGATGTTTACAAGCGTTTCCGAGTAAATAAGATTTATTTAAATTGGGCAAGAGCACAAAATTGCTTAGAACAGAGAAGCAATGGCGAGGGCAGCAACGGCAGCCGGGCCGAGGAAGACCTTGCTGGCGCCCGAGGACTCAGAGTCCTCGTCGCTCTCGCTGGCCTCGGAATCGGCCTCCGAGTCCGAGTCAAGCGACTCGAGCTCAGAGTCCGAAGAGCTCTTCTTCTCCTCCGAAACGTCCGAGACGTCCGACTCCTCGACCTCGCTGTCCGAGACAGAGGTAGACTCGGCGTCACCGATGGCCTGGGCACGCACAACGGCGATGGTGGCGATGGTAGCGGCGGCGATGGCAAAGACCTTCATTATGTAGATTGCGGGAAAGGCGAGATTAGAGGGGGGAGTTTGGCGCGAAGCTGAACTAAAGTTCGAGGAAGAAGGAAAAGGGAAAAGGCAGGCTGAAAATAGAAAGCTGGTGAGAGGCGAGGTTGGAGGCGGCTGCAGACGGGCTTTTATAGCGGCGCTCGGGCGACTGAGAAGGGCACAACAAATAACAGCGCGTGCTGAGGCATTTTGGGGGACGCCCCGAGTGTGGGCTGGTTGCTTTTGCTTTCCAATAGGCCTTTCTGCTCGCTGCAGCTGTTGCAGCCAATCCCAAGTGCCGATCCCAATTTTTGCGGTCCCAATAGTCGAGCCGATAATGACCAGTCTGAACCTATCCACAGTGAACCCCCATTTTTCTATTTGCTAAGGGAAACTGTGGCAAGCGGTGCTCATAGGCCCACTAAAAGGTTATTTATATAAGCTGGGCGATAGGATTAGGCTGCGCCGCTGTCGTCCATTGCCGCGATAATGGCCGATGCAAACTCGGCGGTGCGCAGTTCGGCGTCCTCGCTCTTTAGTTCTTCCTCGTCAGCCGTTGCTGGCTGATCATCTGGATCGCCATCACGCGCAGACTCGTCTTGGATCCAGGCAAACATTTCGCTCGGCATCATCCCCGTGAACCGTGCCCCATGCCCGCCGTCATCTTGTGCCTGATCCATTTCCTCATGTTCGGCTCCCTCTTGTGCTGGCTCAGCTCCCTCTGCTGAATCCGTTTCCTGTACTGACTCGACTGGTGCTACATCTGTTTCCTCATGCACTGGCTCTGCTTGTGCTGAATCCGTTTCCTCTTGCGCCGACTCGACTCCCTCTGTCCCTGAGTTGGCTTCCGCTGAATCTGATTGGTTGGCCGTAGATTGCACAATGCTGGCTTGTGGCTCGTCATCCCTCACCTGTTCGCTTGCAATATCTGACAATCTCAGCTCAGATGCAATGCTCCCTGCCGATTTGAACTTTTTCTCAGCTAGTGCGGAGACTGGAAGCCCATTGCTTGTGGATTCCACTTGGCTTGAACCACCAGCTGGCACAATAGCCTCAACGATGTGCAGCTCGCTCGACACCACGGACGATCCTATATCTACGGGCACACAGCTTGCTTGCCAAGCGCATGCGACAAGCCCGACGATCAACAATGTTTTCATCATGTGGCAAAACTCAATGTAGGTTCTTTGCAAGAAAAAGAGTATGGAAACAAAATATACAGGATGGATTCCTGATTGGCCTGCTGGAGGAGAGACATGCGGGGCTAGACATATGGCTGCCATGCGCCTAGACACATACAATGGTCAATCTCCACACTAGTAATAGAAAAGACTGACATGTGTGCAATACAAGACCACTTTATTACGTAATTAGCGCTTGATCATATCCATTAAAGTGTTCTAGACTGGACTGTTGGCGAGCTTCACCGAGCGGTTCAAAAGCACAAGCCGGCTCCACGCAATCGGCGCCGCGTTGTCCGGCATTTGGCGCTGCGACAACCGCACCCAGTTGTACAGCGCCAGGCGCAGTTGGTACTCGGGCAAGTCAGCCGCCGGAATACCGCGCTCCTGGCACGCACGGAACAGCTCGACGAGCCCCAGCCCTGAAATCAGCTGCTCCGAGTACAAAAGCGCATCGTCGGTGCGAATATACTCCAGCCGCCGCTGCACGCCCGCCCGCAGCCACGACGTTGGCTGCACCATGCTCAATGACCCGATACCAAAGAACCGGTACATTAGTGCTATGTTGGCGCGGCTCATCTGCTCCAGCGAAAACACACGGTTGCCCGCTTGCACAGCCTTTGTCAGCGCCGCCTCATCGACAAAATCGCTCGTGGACAGCCCCGAGTCTCTTATGCGGTCCAGCGCCTGCAAATGCAGCTTCTGCTTCAACTTGTCGTGCCGCCGCGCGCCTTTAGTTGTCGCCCTATACGTCATGCATGTGGACGGACAAAACCCTGGCATCAAAATAATAATAAGGTAGATGAGCTCAGGCGCCAGCACAACGAGCATGGCGAACGGCACCATACGGAGCCGGTCGTTCGGGTACCGCGTGTAGATCTGGAACTCGGCCCTCGAGATCTCCTCGCCGTTTCGGATCTGCCGCTTAATGGTATGGTACTCGGAGCGGTTGGCCCACAGCGCTTTGATGCCTTCTCTGTAGAACGACATAAAGCCGGTGAACTTTTGCCACGAGCCCAGAAAGCGACCGGGAAGTGTCGGATCAAAGGTTGCTGCTTGCTCGGAAGCTGTCATTTTTTGCACGTCGATGTTTCGAGTCGCTGCTGATGCGTGGAACAGGGCGCGGGGCTTTACGGACGTGTTTGCAAAGTGGAGCAGGGTGCGCGGTCCCAGCGTGGGAAGGCGCTGGTCGAGCATCCCAAGGCGTGTCGCCGCTACCCGAGCCAGCATTTTCTATCTCCTGAATTCAAATAAAGATTGACGAAACCAGCAAAGACCGCTTGGATCTGTGCATTTTTCTTTCATAAGCACTATGGCCTATTTCAAGACGAGTGTTCTGGGTTTACAAAGCATTAGCCATGTTGGGTTGGGGGATTTCACGTCGGATGAGGGGCAGCAGCAGCCTCATTTGGCTGCTGTTGCTGGAAATGTCGAGGGATAGTTCCGTTATCTCGAAGACTGTAGAGTATGCCGAAAGTTCAGCACAGCTAATAAATCGCGATTCCACAGCCGACGTTTGACCTTGTACACAGTTCGAATGCAAACACTTGGGCATGTTCGGCTTGTGCAGCCTAACAGTCCGTGGCGCTTTACCATGGGACGTCTCGTACGCCTGTACGGCCGAGGGTTTGGGACATAATGAAATGTCAAGACCTGATTCTCGCAGGTTGGGCAGAATGAAGAAGTCAAGTACTCGTTGATCAAGTACACCATAAAGCCACCGCGCTTCAGCAGCATCCGCCAGCCTTTGCCACATATAGGTTCGTGGTAACGAGCCATGGGCGCCGACCAATTGCCCATGACGAAGATGGCATTTGGCAATAATTTCTTTCTCAATCGGCTGACCAGCTTTTGGTCGGCTCTCTGGCGATTGATATAAGTTGAGAGCCGCAGCTTCCAATGGAGCAGCACCTTGGGTGTTGTAGCGCCGACCTGTTGATGACACATCATCTGGTTATAAAACTGGGTCAGGTCATTGGCCACTTGTGCTCAGGTGTGCAGATAGTCCTTGAACAGCTCGAGGTCCAGCACCACATGGCTGCCTGCATTCAGGCTCCACTTGGCTGCCATAATGTCAGCTGGTTTTTCATTCTTGTGAATCTTCTGGTACTTCTTCTGCCAGGTCTCCACACACTGCTGATTCCAGGTGTACCAGTACACCATCTTATCTTCAATTGTGCTCTTTTCATGCATCATATACAGCATATCATCCCGGCCAGTGTTGATAAGCACACAGTGCCTGGCAGTACTCTGCAGCATGTCCTGCAGAAGGTTGTGGATATAAGCACAATCTGCCTGCTGCTCTGGCTGTGCTGGCTCTGTGTTCTGTTCTTGCTGCTGCGCTGGTTGTTCTTACTGTCAACCCTGCTTATGCTTGTGCTTACACACTGTCTTCTCAGCCAGGTCTTCATCCACTAGCTCACACACTGCTGAAATTGATATGCTGTCTGTCATCATGTAGCCTATAAACTTGTATTGTCCATGTGATCAAAACATGTCCTGCTCAAGATCCACAGTGCACCTCCAGTACTTGTTAATGTGTTTAGAATGATTTTTTATCAGTTTATCTTGTCAATTCATGTTATAGTCATATTGGGATATTCCTGATTATGGGTGTTGCTGTATGACACTAATTGTAGACTGTTGAATGCCTGTTGGGTCTTGCAGTAAGCTACACTCCCTTGTATGGCAAGCTAAAGTGCACAGTTTGAGGCATGTTGTGACATGTGGCTGCTGGCATGAATGCTGCTTTTTAGATTACTGATGAGCATTTCCAATCCACATGTGCTGCACTGTTATATAATAAAATATGTTGTGACTTCAAAATAAGTTAGTTTTCCTATGAAAATACTACTAGACAACATGTCCTTATATGTGGTGTCAGTCGTGTACTGACACAGGGAAAACCTAATCCAATATGTGATGTGTCATGTATGTATAATACATGTGACATGATACATATCTCACATGATTATACAACATGCACAATCTTAATGGGCCAACCTTCTCCATAAACTGCTGCATATGCAACAGTTTGTGCTCATTCAAATGCATCATATACTCAGTGTTATACTCGTATTAGGATACAGGTGGCACAATAAGAACATGTGCTGTTGTATAAGCATTTGGCTCTATACAATATCCTAGCAGATTAGGGCGTAGCTTCTATCAGAGCCATTAGGGCTCTGTGGTTTTATAAGGACATGCTGTCCTGAAGTTTTAATATATTCTCTAACTTCTTCTAAAGTCCTCTTTTCTTATAAAATGTGCCAATGGTTAAAATCTGCTGCTGCTTGCTCTTGCTGTGTTTGATCTTGCAGACTGAATTTCAGCAATGTTGCTACCACTCGAGCCAAACAAATCATTGCTGCGCACTGGGACAATAAGAATAAATAGCCAAAAGATTAATTAGTATTTAGCTTGTTACTATTAGCTTTTAGAAATTAAATACACTCAATTTATCACATTTAAAATTGAATATATTACCACATAATAATATGTGCTGGCTGAGAAGTTGCTGAATAGTCGCTGAGTTAAAATAGCAGACAGAAAGCTGCTGGCTGTAAACTCGCAGAATAGCCGCGGAATTCATAACTGCTGGCTGTACATTTACAGAATAGCCACAGAATTAATAACTGCTGGCTGTAAACTTGATGATATAACCACTGAATCTACACCACCGAATTACAACTATAAAAGAACAATGGCGGAATAATCACTGCAAGAAATACAAATGCAGTCAAAGCCGCGGAAATTGGTCTTTTAAAAAATCTAAAGTACATGTGCAGGCTGAAAACTACAGCCTACATAATGCAGAGCCAATGAGTGCTGAATAACTTTGTGGTGGGAAATCTCATCCAGCACAGAAAATATTACCCTCTTGCCAGGCTTCCCAATCAAGCCAGCGACACAACGGGCAAACGGCACAACGATGAGCAAGCAGCAGCGCCCAACAAGCAGTGCCTGGCCAAGCAAGCAATGGGCAGCGCTGGCGAGCGGGTAGTATTTTTTGTAATTTTTAATTTGTATTTTTCAATAAAATTCCTCCTGAAATCCAAAGTGAAATGCACTAACAATAATAGAATGTGTGTAACCTAGAAATGGCATATGTGAGGCTCACGACCCCAGCATAAACCTCGCATGACCCGCGGACGATCGTGTACGCAAAACGAAAATGATATGTGCAATATGCACCTGTGGAAATCCAGTTTTGGAGCCACCGTTTTGAACCGGTTCTGGAGACGCCGTAGTGACAGTGATAAACTTATGCATCAGTCAGTATATATGCGCGCAAGCGACATTTGCAGCCTACTTTAACATTTTCTTTAGCTTTTGAACAATTTATTATTCTAGCTAAAGATAGTCAGAACGACAATTTGGCTACATGCGATGTTTCTTGTTGCCACTGAAGTTCGTGAGATCTGAAGGTCGTTTCTTTGAGCCATGCTGTGTCGGAGTTTGTGGGAGATTGGCCTTGCTCCCCTCGCTCAGCAGCTCATCAAAACTATTGTCTGGTAAGTTCGGTGAGCAATTTTCCTTGTTCGTGACTTCTTGCGGTGGAAGTGACGGCTCATCAATGAAAGAGATGCGGCGATTTGAGTTTGTGCGCACATGCTTGCGTAGCATTTCAAGGTTCGGCATGTGCATGTTGCTTTCTTTACTCGCAATATTGGCAGCATTGTCGAAAGCACCCAACCATTTTGACACGTCAAAATCTTTCCGCCGCGGATCGAGACTTTTAGCATTGAGCATTCCATTCGAAAAGTTTGGCGGGAATAGCAGTTCGTACAAAGACTCGACAAGAGCACGGAGAGCCTCTGGCAGTTTTTCCGAACCACCCATATAGTAGAATAAATTGTCTTTAGCCATCAGCCAAGATACACGCGTGACTTTTACCCGGTGAAGATTAGCAATCGACCACAAATCCTCAGAGAACTCAGATTCCTCACCGTATGTAAACCACACGTAGTGGGCCAATACAAGAAACATTGACTCAAGGTCGTCAATGACAGATCGTGAATTACACCCTGCGATCATGCGTATTCCCATGTACACGGCGGTGCCTATCATCTCCTTCGCCGATGAGCGGGGACCATCGTCCTCTGCGCACACACGCCCGCATCCCCAGTCGATAATATAGGGCGAGCCATCTTCTGTGACCATTAGGTTTCCGATCGAAATATCGCGGTGCAATGCATACTGGCCATTATCATCGATTCCAGCTGCGGCAACCAGAGTATGAACGTAGCCGGCAAAGATATCGATAATCGTACTTGGCATGCACAAGGCGTTGTTTCCAAAAAGGCTTTTGACGCTCTTACCGACATATTCCATTACCATTGCCTCGCCTTTGAACTTTTGACCGTGCGTACCATACGCTTTGCCCTCGATGGTCGCCGTCTGAAGCAATTCAGGAACGTGTGGCACGCCTCTCTCCAGCACAAATCGATGGACATCAATCTCGCCGTCTCCATCAAAGCCCCATTGAAACTTGAAAAAGACATCATCGATCTTGTCAGGCTGACCGGTGATTTTGCGCTTGAGCTGCGCAGGGTAAACCCACGTCCGCTGGCCTCTGAGATGCCAGTGCCGGCCATAAATACCACCTTTTGCCATATCTTTCTCGGACAGCCCAAGACAAACGGTGATCGACTGGTGCATGTCGCTGCTTTCGCCATCCACCAACATGTCTGGAATATCGCCAAATGAAAACTTGGCAGGTAGCCCAATGTTAGAGCCCGTCAAGTGGCCACTGTCTTTGCAAAGGCGCTCCTGCAGCAGCAGCAAAAACGCAACCACACGCTGATCATCGACTGTTGGGTTGGCATTTCCTGTTGACGGTTTAGTCTCGCCAGCCAAGTGTAAGCCTCCGAGCTGTGCATAATAAATGCCGCCAGGCACACAGACATAAACGTAAATGTAGCCATGTTGCGCAAGCGTCAGGCCGATCATGAAACGCCGTGGCAGCGTCTCAGTCATGTCGATAAAGTCTTGAAGGATTTGCCCACGAACATGATGGGCAGTGCTCGCCATATCGTCGTTTTTGATCTCCACAACCACCGCAATGTCTGACCACTTGAGAGCAGGTACATAAGTTGTAGAAAAGACGCCGTCAGGCTTCCTTTTTCTGTCGTCACCACGCTTGATTGGAGTGTTGTGGGTATCGTACCAATACAAACTTTGCTGTAGACCAGGCTTCGCGGCCACATGCTTCTGAACTGCCGTGGCAAGAAATCCAAACGCATCCTGGTATGTTTGCTCTGATACTTTGGGAGCGCTTAGCCCTCTCCGAATGTTTGTGCACGCATTGCGATAATCTGCCAAAATCTGCTGAATGTCTTTGGATTTGCTCAAAGACTCGGCAGTGCTCGCAATGTCCCACGCTTTACTCCAACCGTCTCCCAAGATATCAAAAATTTGAGACAGATCCACGGCCTTGCAAATATCGTTGTTCCTTTCGCTCAAATCGATATACCACTTGTCGTCAAATTTATCCGGTTTCTGTGCACTTGTTTGTGGTGTCCCAGCTACAATATAATTTGAATAGAATAACAAATTGGTAGTAAACAAGAGCGAAAGAATAAGCTTAGTCACTGCGCAGGCAAATATAAATAACTACTTACAATACGCAGATGCTCCAGAGTTGCCACGCGGCTGTGCCTCCTGCAAATAACGGGGAACGCTGGACGGCTACAATATTAATTGCAAGGCGTTACTTTATCAAACAATTAGTATGTGATTGTTGTCCCGCCAAACTAAAATGAGCGCCAGTGCTGTTTCAATACGCTTGCATCCATACTTACCGACATGAACGGAAGACGAGGTGTCGTAAGCACTGGCGTGGCAGGTGCTGCTTGTGCGCCACGCACGCCTGACGTACTCGCTGCTTGAAGCTTTTCCAGGATTTCGCTCTGCTTATCGCGCCACTCTTTAAATTCATCGTCACGCTTTGCCTGCT
>JANBTU010000137.1:16398-34880 GCA_027578755.1 Coemansia sp. RSA 1199
CTGCTTATCGCGCCACTCTTTAAATTCATCGTCACGCTTTGCCTGCTCCTCACGCCACTCATTGAGCTCCTTCTCGCGCTTATACTGCGCTATCTCGTCGCGCAGAGCCAATTTATCAAAAAATTTATTAAACATCGGCTCGAGAGCATTTGCAATATCAGATGCTAGAGCAGACCCGCCTGGGGCAGCCGGCTGGGTGGTAGTGCTGCCTGCATTACTACCAGAAGCCGATTTGATGTCGTCGTTGCTACCAGTGCTACCCGACATCATCGTGTTAAAGTTGGTTTGTTGTTGATATGGAAAAAATTGGTTTGTTGTTGATATAAAAAAATTGGTTTGTAGTTTAAATGGAAAAGGTGTGAAGGAAAAAGTGTTTAATGCAGAGCTTGTGCAAAAAAGCGAAAGTGAAAGCGAAAATGAATAACAGGGAAGAGAAATGTCAAGCGAGCAGTAAAATAAAAGCTTGTTTACGTTAAAATAAATCTAATCCATTTTAATACAAGCCAAATTGATAAATTTGTGTTGTTAAATTCTCATGCGAGTCTGTCTCTTGCGTGATCAGATCTAACCACCGTTGATCAATAGTCTGACTTTCTATTTCTACGAGCAATGGTCCAAGTTCGACCATAGTCTCCTTCTAGTTCTTACAATATAAGTTTTATACTTTCTTGGACAAGTGTAACCACAGTCCATTTCTGTCAGTGCTAGAGATAATATAGCAAGTGCAGCAAACCCAGTTGGCTGCACTTGCACACAGCAGATCATACAAGAATGGCTCACAGCAGTGCTGGATGCAGGCAACAAGTTCATTCTTGCAGGTGACCTCAATGAACATCTATTTGAAGATGTGTGGACAAACCCATCTCAGCTGGGCAGATTTCTCCATGCATCTCCAGAGACAAAAGAGGTCTGGCAGGCTTGCCTGCACATGGCATCTCTACCAGGTCACACATTCCCACACAACAACAGATGCCATCCACACAAAGTCGAATTTACATATGTGTCCACATCCATTGCCCATGGAGTCTGCCGAGCATCACTTATGCGCAGACAGTCTGCCATTGATGAAGACCACTATGCACTCTTTGCCGAAGTATCAGTCCCATGGTCAACATGAGGCCCAGCAACAACAAAAGGCAATGCCTGCCCATGCTTACAGATCCGACAATGGGGTAAAGACTTGCAAGACCAATTTAGAGTGGAAGTTGATGCCTGCCTAGCCAAAAACACAGATGACACATTTGAGGAGACACTTTACCAGGTGGGGCAAGCAATATTTGGCACATCTCGGCAACCAACAGGTCCAATTGTTCAGACCAAGGTACAGCGCGCATCCTGGATCAGGAAAAAGATCAGACAAATGGCCAAGTCTGGGAATAACAGGTGAAGAAGTATGATGGCTGATTGAGACCTGCCACAAGCTGCTGCCAGATGGAATCCCACCCATATGTGCAGCAGATATTGAGAGGCTACTTGCAGAGCCATGTACACAGAGATGGTGGACAGCAGTGCTGCGTCCACATGCCAACTATTTGCGATCATGATTACAACAAATTGCAGCAAGAGAGGCACAGTTGACAAAGATCCGGTGTATCTGCTGGTTCACACATAAGTGCAATGAGCGATTTGGCAGTGACTTTGGCAGAATACTCAAAATGCTCAACAAACTGCAGGAGTCATGCGCGATAGATAGTGTTGTATAATCATGTGAGATATGTATTATGTCACATGTATTATACATATGTCACACATGATATATTGGATTAGGTTTTCCCTGTGTCAGTACACGACTGACACCACATATAAGGACATGTTGTCCAGTAGTAATTTCATAGGGAAACTAACTTATTTTGAAGTCAGAACATATCTTATTATACTACAGATAGAGTAGTTACAGCAGATGTCATCATAGAAACTGATCTGCACACTGTTGAGAAGTGGACAAGCAAGCACTTCTTCACACACTTTGACATCAACCAGATGGCTATAATGGTAGTTCAGGATGAGTGGGCTGGAGATTACCCACTGGTCAGGCCAGAACTATTCCAGCCAGCTGGTAGTCCAATCTTGTGCAAACTGCTGGACCAGTATATTTCTTGCATGCCATGACACAAAGCACCAGGCAAGAGTGGGGTCCCATTTGAGCTTTTACAAATGCTAAGCGACAGAGCACGAGAACGCCTACGAGCTGAACTAAACAAAGCACTAGAGACAGGCAAGGCACCAGCCATATGGAAGACGGCTGTGATCTGCCCAATCCCAAAGAAACCAGGCGTTTCAGGCCAGCTTGCTCTTTACTGCCCAATTGCTCTTTTGGAGACGACACGCAAGCTGCTGACCTGGATTCTCACCGACTGCCTCAGTCGCATCATAGAGGACAATGGGCTTCTGAAAGGTCTTAACGTAGGTTTTCACCCAGACCACAGAGCAACGGATATCGTGACAGCAGTACAACGGATGGCTGAATGTGCCCGGATAGCCGGCACCCAACTTGACATTCTGATGCTGGATGTGGCTAAAGTGTACGACAGCATTACGACGCCTGTGCTGAGCCAATCCCTGATCCGTGTTGGCATTACTGGAAAGCTCCAAGCACTGATAATCGACTTGCACCAAAACCGTCAGGTCGAGGTATGCACAGCATACAATGACCCGATTCCATTCTGCCAAGACTGTGGCCTGGCACAGGGTGACTCGCTGTCACCACTGTTGCGGTTGCTGGTATATGACCCGCTGCTTGCCAAGATTAATCAAGACCATGTTGCATACTGCCCAGCACATCCAGCACTGCTAATCCGCATGGCAGCGGCAGCAATGGCAGATGACCTGACACTAATTGCATCGTCACGCTCAGAACTTCAAGCAATAGCCGATACAGCAAGTCGCTGGTTCGAGATGGTTGGCATCCGTGTGAACACAGCTAAAATGGTACTAGTACATATCCTGGACAAGGAGAAGTGACCTGTACCAGAGCTGAAGTGGCGCACAGCGGGTGCAAGTGACACAATCACAGCTGTAGCCGATTCTCATGCCCCAGCGAGACTCCTTGGGCAGTACTTCAACATCAGCGGCTGACATCAGCCCCTTGTTATGGCGGCAAAAGAGAAGATTTGTGCAATTACTGAGCGGGTTGGCAAGAAAATCCTCACCGATCGGATTGGACAGATATTTACACGTATGGTGCTATTACCAGTCGCCGCGTACCACCTGCAAGGTACACCTACAACTGATGCCGAGATCCAACTGGTCGCATCCCCGATCATGACATTTCTGAAGCACACATTTGGTCTACCAATTTCGTTTCCAACAGCATACCTGCATTGCCGCAAGGGAGGAAAGGTGCCAAGGCTACAAGCAATAATGGAGACCCGACACATTGAGCTGACAGTCCGACTCCTCAACGGCAAAGGATCACCTGAATTTGCCAAAGTCGGCCAAGAACTGCAATTGCTCACTCGCAGAGCGACCCAGTTTCCCGGTATGCTGATGAAACACCCAGAACAGGTACCCGAGGGCTGGGTTGTGCGAATGGCGTACAAGAACAATCTCTGGCCAGTTTATATGGTGTGAATACTATACAAGCGAGGCCTGAATATCCGAGATCTGCCAGAAGTGAACGTCATTGACAATGCAGTTCTTGACTTTATTAACATTAAGCTTGGGAAACAAATGCTCGCAGAGATGGGAGACGTAATACAAGAAGAACAACGAGCCAACACTGTACAGCGTGCATTCCGGCTTAACCCGACCACTTGCACTGTAGAAGTGATGCCTGGCCGAACCCAGCATTGGCGCGGCAAATTGGCAGTGCATCTGTGCGTATCGCAGGCCAATAACCACCGCCCATTGGACGAACAGGCTACCACCTCACCAGTTGACATTGTACGCATCTGGCAACTGCTGCATCTGATAAGGATGACGCCGACTAGGAGACCATTCTTCCCAGACATGATCAGGAACCGGTACTTATCTGTGCGCATGGCCGCGGCCCTGCAGGTGTACCACCATATAGCAGTACACACAGATGGATCGCTGGTCACTATGCCCTCGTCACAGCCATCCATGGGCTTTGGTGGCATATTCCAGTGCACGGCTATCCCATGTGTGCCCAAATATTACTCATTTAGTGGTGCAACATTTGATGGCCCAGCATCTTCAACGCTAGCGGAATTCCTTGCACTGGTAGTGGTTGCTATCCTTGTACCTGGCCACAAACGCGTAACAGTCTACTGCGATTCCTTGGCTGCAATCAGGCTGATGAACCAGGTTCTCGGTAATCACCCGAACCACAAATGGGAAAGATCAAACCTTGCATATATAGCGAGCTGGGCAGTATCCTGGTTAAAAGACAAGAGCCCGAATCTCAATATGCAATGGGTGAAGGGCCACACGGGCAACATTGGTAATGAGGAAGCAAACAAACTGGCCGGCGCTGCCCACCAATCGGAGAACCTGCGGTGGAGCCTCCAGCTGGGACCACCGCCTGGATTGCTACACTGGGGTTGTGTGGACCGCCAACCATCACAAAAGCGCACAGGCAGACTGATCAGAGAACAAGAAGAATCGTGGATGGGTGAACGGCTGCGAGCACAAATAAAGTCGGCACATCCAGGTGCGGACATGAGCGAGGAGAGCTTGCAACTGACACTGGAAGCGATTAATTGGTTTGACGACGGTAAAGGCCAGTACCAGCGGAAGAATACCCACATAACCACAACGTCATACGACAGCAATGTGCGCTCTATGACACATGGGATTCTGGTGAAGATGCTTCTGACGGTGGCCCGGAATCGCGCTTGGTGGCCGCTTGCATACCCAGAGCCGGGTATGGACCTGTGTGTGGCATGCCTACGCAACGGACCCCGCATGGTAGAACACCAATCCCACTTCATGGAATGTCCGTCGCTTACGGCAACCGGCCGCGTCCCAGAACACTCATCACAACAGAACTACCTTGCACAGTGCATGATCCGCAGCAATGTCGAATTCCTTGGGATAACGACTACACTAATGCTGGATACACGCCACGCGGTAGACCTGGATAAACAGCGAACCATAGCAACAGCTGACATGTCTACGGCAAGCAGAAACGCGCTAATGAGCACAGCTGAGCTCAAGAGCAGCCGCTAACGCGCTTGGGTCCTGTGCAAATGGGTTCAGCGAGAACAGATAAACCGGTACGCGACTCGTTGGAGAGAACGGAATGAATACCAGATCCAGCGGGAATCGAACTTGGCAATTAAACCAAAGGCGCGACGACGACGGATGAAACTGCCTCAAGGATTGCGAGACCATTGTAGCAGGGTTCCCAAACTCGCTAGAATGATGCATGACCCAACAGCATTCAGAACACACTGCCGCAGCCACACTAGGGCGTCAATGAGTGAACCATTGGGTTCAGCTCTAAGAATTGCCTAGATAGTAGTCACTATTTAGTGAGGGGTCGGGAGGGGAGTGTATGTGCAGAAATGTAATGTGCACCTCGTCTACAGGTATCCAACATGGCCTGCCGGACCACATAATAGTACCTTCCGAGCTCCACCTGTTGTCCCCTAATTGGGGCATCGGTATTGTTTCTATTTGATCTCAATATACAACGTTTTCATTCATTCTTGCCAGGCTTTAAAAGCCGCACTTTCCCGTTTGCTGCATTTCATCTCTCTCTTCTGTCTTTATCTTTTCTTCTTTTCTTGTTGCCGCTGCTTGATAGCATTAGTGTGAACTCTGGTAGTTTATTGCTGTATATATATTTGTTACTGGCATTAATTGATGCTCTTGCGTTTATTGTTGTAATTAATCAATACCTTTATGCTATTTGCTGTTTGTAGGCTAAACCAAACAGCAACGATGAGCAAGTGGCACAACGATGAGCAATCGACACCCAGTCAAGCAGCGCCTGGCAAGCATCGTCCGACAAGCAATGTCTGGCCAAGCAAGCAATGGGCTGTGCTGGTGAGCGGATAGTATTTTTGTAGATTTTACAATTTTATTTTGCAATAAACATCCTCCTGAAATCTCCACCCCAACTAAATGCAGAGAAATGCCCAATGCACTAACAAATATAGAACGTATTCTTTTAGAAATGGCATAGGCAAGGCTAGCTACCTGCCTGGACCCAGCATATAGCCCGCATGCATGTGCGAGTATTTCAAACTCGTCTCCACAATCTGCAAGCGCACATGAACTTGCTTTGAGCCGCCGTAGTGAAGCTAATCATTTGATTATATCACGCATCCTATTATCCGAGATTAAGATTTATTACAGCCCATGTGACAGCATGATAGTCTTGTTCGAAGTTGCCCTAATCGCATGATAAATGCTAGGATTGAGCCGTATAAAAGGAACAGGGCGGCACGTCAACACTTTATTTCACTCTAGTTGTTTCCCTTGGTTTCAACATCTGGCTACGACATATGTTGCATGGCTGCAAATGAAGGCTGTCGCAGCAGGAGCGCATGGGAGGTGTTTCGGCAGAGTGAAATGCATTTTCTTATCTGACAGTGCGCACAGACCAATGGCTTTAATAGTTCTTATCGGTAGATCAATAGGTACTGAAATAGGAAATCATTTGAAATAGAAAATAGATTAGACGCCCTTGGCGTAGGTGACGCCGGTGGCAATGTTGGTGGCCAGAGCCTCGGTGGCGACCTTGATAGCCTCGAGCTCAAAGGCATTCGGCTGAGCACCCAGTGGAACAATGCGCTTGACGCCCCCGGGGCCCAGCTCAACCGGAACGGCAAAGAACTCGAGACTGCCAGCACCCAGATCGCGGATCTCCTTTGCGCCCTCTGGATCAGCGGCCAGGGCAATAAACGTAGGCTCAACGACAGACTCGCCCTTCATTGCGCGCAGCAGCGAGTCGGCAAAGCGCGCACCGGCGTAGGCCATGGACAGAGTGGCCGAGCCAGCGCCGTCCTTGGCCTTTACGACCTCGTCGCCGCCAAACTGGATGCGGTGGGTCAGGTCTTTGGTCTCCTCAGCGCTGAGCGAAACAGGCGTGGATGCCAGCGACAGCAGCGGCACAATGGTGTTGCCCGAGTGGCCGCCAACCACCGGCACACGCAGCGCCGCGGCGTCGACGTCGGGGCGCAAATCACGGACAAAGCGCGACGCACGGACCACGTCCAGCGACGTCACGCCAAACAGTCTCCGCGCGTCAAACACGCCCTTGGCCTTGAGCACCTCGGCAGCAATCGGAACGGTCGAGTTGACCGGGTTGGAGATAACGGCGATAAACGCCTTTGGGCTGTTCAGGGCAATTGCCTCGACCAGGGTCTTGACGATGCCGGCGTTAATCTTGAACAGGTCGTCGCGTGTCATGCCGGGCTTGCGCGGGACTCCAGCGGGAATAATGGCCAGATCAATCCCAGTCACAGCGTCGCTGAGCTGGGCGGCGCCCAGGAACGACTTTACCTCGGCGTTGGTGGAGATGTGGGAAATATCCGCAGCGACGCCCGGAACATTGACAATGTCGTAGAGATGCAGCTTGGAGACGTTGGCGTTGAGCTTGAGCAGCAGCGACAGCGGCTGGCCGATGCCTCCGGCGGCACCCAGGATAGCGACAGATACCATGGCTTTGTGGATATTACTTGAAACAGAAAAGTGGAATTAACGAGAACAGTATCAAAGGAAAAGAAGGACCCGCGCCCCTTTTAAGTGCTTTGAAATGGGCGCCCCTCCTCCAGTCTGCCCCGGCTTTTCCCTAGTGCACGTGTCGCTTATCGCTCGCGCAGACTGCTTGTGCGTCACTCTTTCTTTTGGCGCTGGCCGTGGCTTTTGTTTTTCAGATCTCATGTTTGGGGAGCAACGGGTTTGGCTCACGTTGTGTGCATGAAGAATCGTCGAGGCGTCGGCCACTTGTGCCCAATCGCAGCGCATCGCGCACTATACGTTATCACTGCTACTTGTGGTGCTTGAGCTTGCTGCAGAGGTCGTGCAGGAGGCGGCGGATCGGGTAGCCGCCGCTGTCGACGTGGTCGTTGCCGATCTCCGCCTCACGTGATATTCCGTAGTATCCGCCAATGTCCGACGGGTGCTCGATGTCTGTGTATCCGCCGATGCCTGCATTGGGATGGTGCCGCGGCAGCTCGGTGCGCTCAGTCGCGACAATATAGTGCGGCTTCAGCACAGCGTTGTGCTCTGGCAGTGGCGACTGCTCGTGGTGCTGGTCGCGCGCAGTCGGTGGATTCGATACAGTGCCGGCGACCACGCAGGCCTGCGGATCGGGCATTCGTGCGCCAAACGGGTTCATTTTACAGTATATTAATTACAGGTTAGAAAAGAAAAATAGGGAATCAGCTGCCTGGCTTGTGCTTGAACGGATGGTTACACACAAACCGAGTGCCCAGGTCTTCGACAATGTCCGATATGCTGTACACAGCCTTTGCTCTGTCGGACGGCGCGTTCAAGATCTTGACCTTTCCATCGCTCTTTGTCTGCTGCGCTTCCGGCTCGACCGGCCGCTGCCTCACGCCCCGCTCATCCACTCTCTGCTTGACCGCAACCAGCGCCTGCTCGACCTCCAAGAACAGCTCATCGCGGTCCATCTCCAACACGCCACCACGCACCTGGAACATATAGTCGCACCGCTTCAGTCCCTTATCGGGCAGCACCAGCGACGCAGCGGTGCGAATGAGCCGGGTGACGCGCCACCGCTTGTGCGCTGTTTTGTAGTGCTTTTTGCCGGCGATGATCGATACGCGGTAGTCGCGGATACGCAGGCCGTTGTAATCTCGGGGATGCTCGTTAATGTTCCATGGGCTGGCCATCAGTGCAAACACACTGGTGTCATATTTGCATGTGCTTGGGTGACGTCGCAGAAATAAGGGCAGAACAGAGCCTGACCGTTCGAGGCCGCGCGGCTTAAAGTACCGGTCGCGCGGAACCATCGGGTCGTTGGAGTACGGCTCCACGCCGGTCGACAGCACGCTGTTTGTTCGCCCGGGGAGCCGGAACTGCTTGACAAACTCGTCTGACACTCGGTGCCTCTGTGCCGTTGTTGTGAATAAACGCACGAAGCGTCCTGCTGTGTGGATCCGACTAATCATTGCGCAAAATATGTAATCGTGATTTTGCCAAGCATTGGTGAATCTTGTTTGCAAAAATTAAATAGTGTGGTAGTATGGGCACTCTTGTTTTGTTTATATTTCGAATGTCAACTGAAGGTACGCCAAATTCAACCGCCACTGCTGCCGCAACAACTAACAAGCTGTCGGTTGTAGACAGCCGTCAAGTGCGCCGGAAAGCCCGGTACCGGGGAAACCCCGAGCGAGCCCGGTTCCACCGCCCAGACACCGTGTTTGAAATAACAACCCAGTCTTCGGATCTAGTCGACGAAATGCGCAGTATCCGTATTGCTGGCTCCACCCAATCCACGCCTGTGGATGAGCGCAGCCTTAATTTAAGCACCGAGGTGTCTAATGTACATAATGTGGATGCAGCCACCGCTGAGGAATTGCGTGCGTTGGAGGTGGGAGTCGATTGTGGACATGAGGATGCAAAAAGTGAGGTGTGTTCAGAGCCAGAGCTGGATTTAGAGCAAGAGTCAGAACCTGAAGCACAGTCAGAACCACAGTCAGAATTAGAGCCAGAATTAGAGTCAGAACCTGAAGCACAGTCAAAGCCAGAGCCAGAACCTACAGCCAATCGACGCAACAAACCATCAACTTTACAAAAGCAACACACAACTGACCAATCTGTGCTCGACATGCCTGGCCGCATGACGCGCTCAATGGCGCGCAAAGCAGGCGTCCAGCATCCACGCCGCTATTTCGGCGAAGGCGTGTCCGCATCTCAGATACTTCGCCCCTGAAATCAGCATCTGAGAAACTCACATGACGTGTCTTGGCACTTTTGGTGACGTATGTTGAAAAGGGTTGCCAACATTTGTCCCGATGCTGCGCATATCGACAGACAATGCAAAGTGACGCTCGCCTCCCTTTGCACAATGCCGTCACATGCTTCGCCCAACTGCCGTATAGTTTCTAATAAATGTGTGCCTTTCCGCTCTACTCATCTTCCATCTCGCCAACTACACGGTATTGAATCTTTGAATCCCATGGGAAGACACAAACCTGCCTATTTAGGCAGCCGCAGGAGCGCCCGAAGCTCGGCTTCAGCTCCCGATCTGCCGACTCCCAGCACACAGCTCCAAGCCCACGAATACGCTGTCGATTTAGACCTGGGATTCAACCACGCCAATCTGTCGCCTGAAACCAGTCCCAACGCGTCGCTCCAGGAGCTCGAAACACGCTTACAAAACTTGCGTTCTCAAGTCGAAATGCACGACCTGCAGCCGTTCCGCCAGCGTCCTCTGTCCGGCTCCACATGCTCGTCAAACACACTCGACGAAAGCCACGCCAACGCATTGCAAACTGTTTCAGAGGCACAGCTGGCTAAATGGCGGTTCGATATATGCCAGTGGATCCGCTCCTCACATCCCAAACCCCAAGTGCTGCGTCGCAAGAATAGCACAAAGAATGTGTCGCCGCTGTTCAAGCTCAGCCGCCCGGCCGGTGTATCCGAGCTGCTCGGCTCACACAGCGACGAGCAGCTCATTGCCGAGTTTATGGCTCAGCACGCGTCGCTAGAACACTTTGAAAAGTACATTATGAGCGAGGCGCACTCGCTGCCCAAGCACCCAAATGTTGCGCCAATCAGCGACCAGACAACATCGCATTTGCCGCCGCTGGCCAGCGAGGAATATGCGCTCCACATTTCTCGGCTGACGTATCTCGTGCGCTCGCTGCAGGCCATCGAGGCTGCAGATCCAGGGTTTCTGTCGCAAACCCGTGTGCACCTGCTCCTGGATCTGGTTCTGGATCTCGAGCACGCATTCACTCTGCCCCGCGTTGATTTCCTAAGACTGCATGCTGATACCATTCACGCCATGGACTCCAGCCGCGACGACGCAAATCCCCGCGACACAGACTGTGTTGTTGGCAATAGCTGCCTGCACGCTGTGCCGTCTACCGATACTCACCATGTAAAGTACATGACTCGCGCTATTCCCCGCCATGCAAAGTTCCGTCGCAGCTCTGCTACCAATACTCCGAGCCAAGCTACGCGCGACACTTGTGTTCTTGGAAACAAGCTGTACCCGCTTCACATGGAAATGCCCGACATTGCTAGCAATCCCAGCCACGCCCACACGCAGTCGCCGAGCCCCAAGAGCTCGGTCAGCAACAGTCTCGACATAAGCCAGTTTGGCAGCACTAGCCAGCAACACCCAGCCGCGTATGTTGCTCCGACATTAGGATTGTTTGACCCAAAGCTTCATCCTGTAGTCCGTCCCCTGTCAATGGACGTATCTCCCACGCTTCATGTTGCCAATGTCAATCTGTCGCAGACAAGCAGCATACAGGGCAAAGGCCTCGGGTCTCGGCGGCTGCAACGACGCCCAATGCCCGGTCCTCAGCTCTCTCCAGCCACATCGGGCGGCTTTTCTGCCCACACTGACTCATAGTTACATTTGTCCAGAATTATGCGTTTATCTTGTTCACTCGTAGTTTATGCTATCGAAATCTGCTCCATCTTGTAAAAGCTGTTCTGCAAGCTTGTCGCACTCGCTCAATGTAACTATGCTGGATTGTGGGCTTGATATTGAGACTTCCAACCTCTGGCTGCATCCAACTACAGCCTTATAAATTAATTTGGTTTTGTGGATATCATGCCTCTAGCGAATGAAATAATACTTACCATGTTGTTCGGGAGACACTTCCACAACTGCCACTGTATTTGCCACTGGATTGCACAGCCCGACTTGTGTCTTGTAATACGCTGTCGCCGCTGACAGCTCAAATGCCTCATACTTTAGTAAAATCCCATCCAACGTATAGGCAATCAGTGTAAACATAATAGAGCGATTACCGGCTCTATCGCTTGCACTGTCTATTCCTGCCCTGTTGCTTTGGTAGACAGCGCTTATCGTAAACACAACACTAGTCGCGTCAATCCAAGAATAGTTCATATCAACAACTGCAACTGGCAGTCTGGCCGCATTGGCCAGTATTTTTGTGCCAAACGGTGGATTGCGATTCAATTTCTATACACAATTAACAATTAGTATACCACATCTTTAAATATCCTCAACTGTCGCAAATACCTACGTGTTCGATATCCCGTGTTGTTGTGCTGGTAAGCTGTGCAATGCTTTTTATGCCACTGCTCCACAAAATATCCGCATAGTGTGGCCCAATCCCTTCAATCTGCTGAAGCAGTGCTGGTGAGCACTCTCGACATTTTGCCACAAGCTCACGACTTCTATTGTATAATACATTTTAATATCAGCAATGCCCGTGCATTTATACTAGGTATTTTTACTTACAAGATAGCAGAGTGGATAACTCCATCAGTGTCGTTTAGGTGGGCATAGGCATCACGGATGCACATTGCAAAGATACCTGCCATCTTCAATGCCTTTGCCATATCGGTTGCCAACCCTGATGTATGCTTTGAAGATGGAAGCGGCCTGCGTTCAATCCCAAACTATAGACATTTAAAAATATAGTGTTAGAACAACAACAATTGTAATACACGAGCAATTACATAAAATAGCAGTGCTCAACTTGCCTGGATTAGAATAAGCATTTTTTGCTGAACCGATTCCACGCGTCTGTTTAGCTTAAACCTTAGCCACGGCGTTTTATTCATCCCGTTTAGCACGCCCTTTTGGCCCATGGAAATCCGCAGATCGTTAAACTCGCTGCACCCGCATACCACTTCCAGCTAAATACACTGTGCTTTGTTGCTGCTTTTAAACTGTATGTTCAACTTGCCTGTTCAAAAAGTTGCAGAGTACTTACCACTTGTCGGTAGCACGGCGACTTTGGCAGATTGGTGATGATATTTGCCATATCAACCGGATTGACGTGGTATTTAGCCACGCAACATCCAAGTGCTACATGTATTGCTAGTTTATAAATTACATTTTGCATACCACTGTCAATTAAATACACTTTTGTTTGTTACCATACCTGATACGCTGATTGTTCCATTGTTTACATTTAGTAACTTTGCTTGACACAGCCGGTCAATCTCAGCCTGCGCAATATCTAATTAAATGTAGTGCAAGTTTGAATTAGCCCACTTGTAGAACAGTTAAAAGTTAAACATGTATACATTACCTTGACACAAAGCCTTTGAACTTGAGCCACAATATAAGTTCACTCCATAGTAAGCTGGGTTTTGTGCAACCCGAACTGCCAAAAAGCTGTACTGAAGCCTAGTTTGCAAATTTAGAGTTAGCAGTATGTTTGGCTGATTTTTACAGTCTATTATGCTTACCACAATGCCACGTCGCCATTATTTAAAAAATTGCGATTATACACGCCGAATAATACAAAACGTGGGAGCTCTGAAAGTAGGCTACATTTACAAAATTGAGCATCAGTTATCATCCTTATCCTAACACTTTCAAATAGCGACGCTGGTGATACTTGCCTGCTTTCAAGAATATCATGGCCAGAAACCAAGTTGCGGTAAAGGCAGACTTGGCTCTGCTCGGTAAGAATAATAGCTTTTCCGCTGGTACCAAACTGTGGCCTGCCAGCCCGACCAATAAACTGTAGCACCTCAGATGTTTGATACTCTTTGTAGCCACTGTCAACATATCCTAAATCATAATAATAAGGCATATTAAATAAAAACTGCATGCAATGCCGCCGAGTATATAATTCAAGTTACCTTTAGTTCCTTTGACAATAACAGCCCCTGCTGGTAGATTAACTCCAACTCCGAGAGTTGATGTCGAGCAGAGTATTTTTATAGACTGGCTCAGAAACAACTTTTCAATGCGTAATCTGTCATCCGCTGAAAGCCCTGCATGGTGAAATCCAATCCCAAGCGGAACCGATTCTACATAAACTCAAAAATTAATATACAACAGAAATTATAGTTTACCTCAACATTGGATAATTAGTAACCTACCATTAAGCAGCTTGTTTGTAAACGAAGAAGTCAGTCGAATTTGAGTTGGCGGTGTTGACAGCTGGCTAGTATTTTGAGCAAGAAATCGACACAGATCCTGGGCCGATCCCCTGGTTGAGCAAAATACAATAACGGGCAAGTCAGGACAGTGCGCATTGATTATACCGGGTAGTTTATAGTCCAGATTCCGCTGAAACTTGTAATAGACAAATCTGCAGTCGTATCCAATAACAACTTTGGAAAGCGGTACAGGCCGATACTCGTCTCCAAAGACAACGGTTTTGGCTGGAGTTGGATCCAACTCTGCACTGCTAGTGTTATAGCTAGAAAGCCATTTGGAGATATCGCCAATATTGCCGACTGTTGCTGACACCGCAATTATGCGAGCATCCAAGTTGTGCTGGCGAACAGATAATAATGCAAGCTCTAAAACCGCGCCACGTGAGGTACCAACCATATGGCACTCATCGACCAGAACTAGCTCAATGGATCGCAAAAACTTTGAATTATGTAGCCTTCTCGAAAGCCCGACCCATTTCTCGGGAGTCGCACAAATGATTTGCACATTTAAAGGTAGTTCAGGATAATCAAACCCGTCTTCGCCCGTGGCTTCAGTGCATTCCAGCCCAGCAGATGCAAACTTTATCATCCAATCTGCTGTCTTTTCAGCGCACAGTGCCTTTAACGGTGCCAAATACAGTACTCGGCAAATTGACCTGGATTTTACGCATTTGAATAATCTGCATATAGCAATCTCTAGCAGGACTGTTTTCCCGGAGGCCGTTGGAGCGCATACAACCATATTTGCATCTGTGTTAAATATATCGCCAAAGCACTCTGACTGCACCTTGTTAAAATGCTCAAACGTATAGGCAGCAGCAAATTCAGGAGGCAGCGAGGTGACCGGTACAAGCCCAGTAAAGCTATTAGGCGTAGAAAAAGTTTCTGGTTTTGTAGGAAATGTGGCTCTTTGGGGGAATTTTGGTTTAGACCTGGTAACTACATTGCTACTGAGGCTGGCTGAAAGGCGAGGCTTTTTAAATGAAAAGCACTTGCTAACAGTCTCTTTGCAGGTTACGGGCCGTAATGGTGGCGAGTGTTGAGCACGCTTATCGAAAAATCCCAAGGCTTCGCTTAAAAAAGCAGAGTCTTCGGTGTCACTATTACTAGTTTGCATTTTAGGCAATTCCATTCGGTTAAAACGAGTAAGAGGTGACGAGAGAATCAATAAGGACATCTATTATTTTTAAATACAGGAACCACCTAGCATACAAGCAAGCCAAGCTGTGCTTAGTCAGCTTCTATCGGCTGAACCTCCTGTCGAATGGGGCGAGCGTTGAGTACCCCAGTTATTCCTGTAAACCAGGCTGCACCAGAAAGAATTGGTCGGCTGGCACCAGCAAGCGAGACCAACCCGCCAACTTGTTCAAGACGTTTTCTCCGATACATAATAATTGCTGCCGTAAGTCCAAGCAGAGATACTGTCGCCGTATGCTTAAGCCATATCTTTGTGGGTTCATACTCTGTGTCCATAGTCGCCGGGTTAACACGCACAGCGACTTGTCTGCTCTCAGTAATCCCAGCCAAAAAGTGGTTGAAATATCTGACAAACGGGCTGACCGTTATGTATCTTGTGCTCTTTGCCGGTTGAGGCTCTGGCTCTTTGCTGTCTTTGCCCGTCATGCTAAAACAATTGTCTAAATTTATTAAAAATTAAAAATTAAAGTGTCTAAATGTTTATCAGCTCTGCTAAATAATTGTTTGACACTAACTTTTAATCAAGATTTGGGAGCGCACACGTGCATTGATAAAATTTTCAAAGATAAAAACGTCTAGTTCTCGAGTGCCTTGGCAAGCTCTTTGAGGGCATCAAGCTTCTTGTACTTTGCGTCCATCACCGCTTCCAGAGAACCCTCGGAGCTGAATTCGCTCGACCACTGAACAAGAGAGGTATCGTCGGCCGTAACCGGGATCACTTTGAAGGTATGCTGAGCTGAGAGCGACGACACGGCTGGCTCAGAGTCAATGATCTCGTACGTGAATGCATGCTTAACCTCGGAAAACTCAAGCAGACGGTGCTTCTGAACAGTTCCATCGGCAAAAGTAGTGGTTCTGATGCTTCCAACCTCGCTTGCGCTGGAGCTCAGCTCGACCGACTTGACCAGCGACCAGAACTCAAAGTCCTGCTTCTTCAGCGCACTCCACACCTTGGCGACAGGCGCCTTGATCACACGAGACTCGACGTTGTTGGTAGACATGCTTGGTATAGCTTTTAAATTCGCTTGTTAGTAAGAGCGCACGCAAAAAGATGAGAAGAAAAACGATCAATAAACTAGCCTGCATTTTTCAAAAAAATTATGCCAAAAACTTGATCGGGATTAGGGTTTAAAAAATTTAAATCCAATTTTTTACGAGCAAAAACTTGTTAATTGTTGTTAGATGGCAGGAGATATTTTTAACAAGTACATGCAATGAATATAGAATAATTAATCGTTTGTTGATATGCCACTTGCATTGTGAGCAAGAGTATTATTTTGTTAATTACAGCACTATAAAACAGAGCAGTGCATACTGCAAATTTCAAAAGATAAGGAATATTATGCTCTTCCTAACTGGTATACCGTTGCTGAACATACAGATAGTTATAAATGAAATTATAAAACTGCACTGTGAACCCAACACCTCCAACAATCTAACATAGCTCGCTAGTTTATTCAGACTTCAATACAATTTGGATTCATGTCTTTGCATAAAAATGTTGTAAAATGAAAGCTCTACTAATATTATTAAATTGTTTGTCTAATTGCTACAAAAGCATCCAGGTTTGTGTGGAAAAGCTAAGGAAAACTAAACTTGAGCAGCAATTGGTGTCACCACAAAAAATTACGAAAATCATTGTCAACCACATACCTGCACATATTCCAAATGTGGATAGCGCGCTTTGCGCTCATTTATAATGTCGAATAATTGGTCTTGAAAAATCTGTGATGCATATAACCTTCCAAGAGCAGGCAGACCAACCAGCAAAAGCGTAGTAAACCTAATTGTCGTACTTGATGATATTGGTCTTCCACTATAAAAAACAAGAACTTCCTCAACGCTTGTGCTAATTGGAGCAACACTTTGCTTGTTGTCTAACAAAGCTTCAATTTCAACAAGGTTGATATTGTCTGTGTTTACAGATTCCAGGTCTAACCTTTTCAGGAATGGCAAACGTTGTACTAGACTAAATACCTGCTCATAATCTGCAATATTGCTAATGTTTAAAGATGTGAGGGGCGGATAGACATCACAACCAGTCAAATCTATAGGTGCATATTCACTAATATGTAAGTGCATAATATCAATGATCTGTGCAAATTTGGCAACATTGCACAATATGTTAAACACATTGTCTAGGCTGTCATTGTTTTTAAATGTGGTGTTTAATGACAATCGTCTGATACTTGGTAATTTGATGCAAGGTAATTGCTTTAATGAAGCAATGCTCGCATTAATAGTCAAGTCTTCAATCTCTGAATTAAACACACTGTTTGATAGTAGTGGCTGATGCTCAGAGGAGTTAACAATGGTAAGGCTTTGAAGCTGTGGAAAGTGTAATTCAGGAGAATCAACAGCTTTGCCTCTCAACCTGCTATTATATCTAGACATGGTATATACTAGTTCTAGTTTTCTTAAATTAGAAAACACGATGTTGTTGCTTTGGTTATGTGCAGAATTATACCACGGCACCGACTCAGATAAACCATGTAGGTACAGACATTCCAGGGTATTTATGTGAGCCGGCGGTAAGGTAAAGGATGTATTGTTCCCACAACCAACCTGTAGATTGGTGAGTCTGCTAAATACATTTATATCATCAAGTGTAATAGCACGATGACTAATTAGGGTTTTTAAATTATGAGCATACAAACCAGCTAGTCTTCCGTAAGGTGTTAGTGAAATATCCATGTTACAATAGTCATGAAACTTTAGCTTTACAACATTTGGCATCATTTTAGCCATATTATTGACTACTGTATTACCGATGCGGGCAAAAGCAAATGCCTCATCAACTGTAGTAGCATTACTTTGACTGCTAGGTGATGCCTGAATACTTATTGAACGCATGTTGCTCCACACCGGTGAATGGCTACCCAGCCAATTCAATACAAGCATTATACATAAAAATGTATCTTTGTTCTGATCGATATGAATATCCAGGCATCTAACTAGGTCGGGATGACCAATTGTCATGACCTTGTCAAAGTTAGTAAACAAGCTATTCCCCATAGACTTAAAGTCCATACCTTCCTCAGCAGGGCCATTAAAGATAAACCTGACATCGCGGCACACCAAAGGCAGTGCATATTGCTTCCATCTCTGACAAACAGAGAGTAAAACTAGCCGCTTTGTCCAGCTCATATAGCTGGAATGTTCAAACCCAGCGGCAAAGTTAAACACCTGTTTAAGAATATCTTCGGGGAGATTGGCCATTGCACGCTTTAAAAGTATGGAATAATGTTAATAAAAGTTTGGTAGTAAAGAAAAATGCTTCTCATGTTTTAAAGGAATAT
>JANBTU010000138.1:0-34241 GCA_027578755.1 Coemansia sp. RSA 1199
TCAGTTTTTCCCTTTAGGCTTTCAATATCATCCGATATCTTTGTAAGCACCTTGATTGTTTCTCCAATTAGCGGCCTATCTTCCATTAGCTTAAAATGAGTGCGAAGCATAGATGCACCCTGGAGAATGGCTTTTAGTGCGCCTTTGAGGTTTTGAACTCCTGCAATAATTGGAACATTGGATGAAAACTTTTCAATACCCTCATCAGCAGCCTGAGTCAATCCTTCGTGCTCATCAATTGCATCTGCATAGCTCGCTTCCATAACTTTGGCTTCTATAACATGTCCGAGACGTATACGACCAATTACTGGAACCAACACGCTGCTCAGAACATCTCGAACCACTGCAGTGTCAGCCGTAACGGTAGCTTTAAATGCAACATCAGTTTTATCCATATTTGCATTGGCAACGACTACTACTACCCCGCGTGCTCCCACATTCTCGGCTATCTTTGCTTGGTCGCTATTTTCTACACCCACAATCAATCCGCCCTTGAACTCATTGGTCATAACTACCTTGGTGTTTACCTTTTTTTGTAGAGCCACTCTGGGATCTACTGGAGCAGGCGCCGGTTTAGCCATGGTTTAGAGCCTTGGTGTTTTATTTGTCTGGCAAGGTAAAATAAAATGTATAGATAAATAAAGTGTGTGCACGAGAGTAGAAAAATAAATGAAGAGAAATTTTGAACGAAATAAAAATGCTTGTCGGAAAAGCTCATTTCGGGCTTGGCAATAGGCTTTTTAAAGGAAGCTTGGCAGTGGGTTTAAATTAAACCGCCAAGGCAAAATTCGTCGCTTTGTAAAATAATATTTTTTCATTGCAAAGTCGGCTTGTTTAAACTGTATCGAAATAACCCGTGATTATTTAGCACACTCGTTAATTTTAGTTTCGCCAACCTCAACATGCACACCCAGCCATTGTTTATTACACATAAGACTTTATTTTCGAAAACTATTGGGAAATGCAAGGCGCAGTTCACGCGGGCGTTGTTGACTGAACAAACAAGCTATCTGAGATACACAGCCTTGGATACGCCTCTTGAAACTATTAATTTGTTCCCACACGTGAAAAAGTCAATAGTGCAAACTTGTACCTAAATATAAGATGAACGATCTTGTATGCAGATTCCAATAACTTTTTGCAATTTCAGGATTTATTTAGTATATTCCAGCTCTTAAAATGCTTTGTTGGTTTGCCGTGTTTGCAATTGTTGTTTTTAACAGTCTTGCTGCGCGGGTTGAGCTTGACTGGGATGTTGGATATGTGTTTGGCGCTCGAGACGGATACACATATCGACGCGCCATTGGTGTTAATGGAAAACTGCCATTTCCACCGGTCCGTGTTACGCAGGGTGATACACTTGTGATAAATGTGCACAATTCGCTTGATGTTCCTACATCAATCCACGCCCACGGCTTGCTCAACAACGGTACCAACTATTACGACGGGCCTGACATGGTTACGCAGTGCGGCATCCCGCCCGGCGAAAACTTTACATACGTATTTGAAACAAAGGATCAGTTTGGGACGTTCTGGATTCACGGACATACGCGCCACCAAGAGGTCGATGGCTTACATACACCGTTGATCATCCACAGCCGCAAACAACCAGTGGTTGACTATGACGAGGAATTGCTCATGACGTTTGAAGATTGGTTCACTTCTGAGTTTTACGTGCGACAGGCGTATATTGACAGCCTAGAGAATGCAGAAACTCTTACGCCGTACTTTCCTAAATCATTAATTAACGGGTATGACGGGAACAACACTGCGCCTATTACATTTGTTCCGGGAAAACGGTACCGTTTGCGAGTGATTTGTATGTCGATAAATAGCTGGTTCAAGTTTCGTATTCCAGGACACAAAATGTCACTTATTGAAGCTGATGGTGTCGAGTCAATGCCTCTAGAAGTAGATGGACTATCAATGGGACCTGGGCAGCGCTATTCAGTAATTGTCACTGCTCACGATACCATGGAATTCAATTATATCTACAACGTCACTTCTTACTCGATATTTATATCTGATCAACAAGGGTTGCAACCACTTGTATACACCGGGTTAGTGAAGTACAAGGATGGCGCACCAACTAAAAACATACCAGCACCGAGTGATGATCAACTTATATGGCCAGAAGAAGCATCTATGCAAGTAGCTGACAGGCAATCACGGCTTTCGGTTGACCGACAGATTGAATTATCTGTAAACCGATTTAAAAATGCCCACAATGTACCATTTTCTGCGCTTGGTAGTTCGCTTTACAAGCCTGTTTTGGTGCCTACGCTATACACTGCACTTTCAATGGGCGATCTAGCTGCAAACAGTAGTATATATGGGCCACAAACCAATGCGTATGTTTTTAAACACTTGGAAGTTGTGGAGATTGTTATTAACAATCCAGCAATAGAGGACCACACGTTCCACTTCCATGGCCACAACGTACAAGTTATTGAGACTGGGCCGTATGGAAATTCATCAACGATTGGCCGTGAACCTGTTGCTCACAAGGTGTCCGGCCCGTGGCCCATGTGGCGTGACACAGTTCAAGTGCGTGCGTTTGAGTTTATTCGTGTTAGATTCCGCGCAGATAACCCGGGCGTCTGGTTCTTACATTGCCATCTGGCCGTGCATATGTACAACGGGCTTGCGGTGGTGTTTGTTGAAGCACCCGATGTGTTGCAACAGCGGCAGAGTGTCCCTGAGGAGATGGTTGAAATGTGCAAGCGCCAGGGCGTTCCCACTCAAAGCAATGGCGCTGGTAACCCAGGATTTGACATGACTGGGCTTTCACCAGCTGTGTATCCGCCAAGCTAAAGTGCTGATAATATTACCCAGTCATTCTAGTATTTAGCACAATAAATAATGGAACCAACAAAAATATTAAATATTATCACAAGCTTGTTACCAGCTCGCAGATGTCGAGCAATATAGGTTATTCTTTATAAACAACATTTCAATTGTTCATTTCAACAATTTACATGTGGCAGAGAGCTAGTCTCCACCCACTTTAACAAACTAACCACGCAGATGCTTATAAACAGCTTGTATTGAAAACACGTCGAAATAAGAAACTAAACTTTATAGTTGATCGCAACACCCAAGCCTCCATTGTCTTCGCAGATACCAGCCAATTTACCCGCGTTATCATGATGCGCCACAGCCATAATAATCGACCGAATACGACGGGCCGGATCAGCGGCCTGAAACACCTGCACACTCGCAATAACACCATCCGCGCCCAAACTCATCATCATCGCCGCATCCATCGGCAACATAATTCCGCCATCGGCAAACAACGGCACCGGAAGTTTCTTCAACGTCACACACTGTTTAATAAGTGCAATCATTGTTTGCGAATGCCCCTTTGCCACCATTTCGGCATCAAGCTCAGGTTTAGTCATTTTCACGTATCTGTTGATCCCCGCGTATATAGTTTTAATCGTATTAGCCGTCAGTTTAATGTCTGGCTTATCCTCGTCTGCACCACATGAGGTGCGGATCATGGATGCGCCCTCAAATATAGCCTTTAGTGCAGCGTCAAGGGTACTGACGCCCGCGATAAATGGGATTTTGGTGTTGAACTTTTTATATGTTTTGGCACCTGTCGCGGCCATTCCCTCGTGCTCGTCAACACCGTCGCAGCCGCATGCTTCCATCATTTGGGCCTCGGCTATGTGTCCGACTCGTACTCGGCCGATTGTGGGCAAAAGAACAGAGCTCAAAATGTCGCGCACAACTGCGGGGCCGGCCGCTGAAACAACGTGCTCATAGTCGATGCCTTTTCGCATCGCGTTGCCGACAATGAGGCCGCGCGCACCGAGTCGCTCGGCTAGTTTGGCGTGGTCACTGTCGTGTACTACGACGATTACTCCGCCTTTGAAGAGACTGGTCATGTATGCTTTGGTGTTTACAATTTTTTGTAGAGCCACTTTGGGATCTTCGGGGGCGGGTTTTGGTTCAGGCATGGTTGAAACGTAAATTGAATATAGTGTTTAACAGTCAAGCAGCTAGTGAAGGTAGACGAAGAAGCAAAAAAGAGAGGATGATTAACACAAGTTAAAAACAGCAATTTCTTTCTTTGCTAAAGGTGCAAAACGCTGCTTTAATTCAAAGGATTTTCCAGTTCTTTTTTAAAAAGCAATGAAATAAATTTGCTTTGCGTGCCAAGAACACTAAAGCTACAATCTCAAAAATTCC
The DNA here is from genome assembly GCA_027578755.1 of Coemansia sp. RSA 1199. Taxonomy (NCBI): domain Eukaryota; kingdom Fungi; phylum Kickxellomycota; class Kickxellomycetes; order Kickxellales; family Kickxellaceae; genus Coemansia; species Coemansia sp. RSA 1199. The sequence goes on from JANBTU010000138.1 coordinate 4,198, forward strand.
ACTTGCAAAAGGACAAAACATTTAATGAATGAACCGAAAACTAAGCCTTGGCGTTGCGCTCCTGATCCACTGTCATAGCCACAATAGCCGCACCCACGCCCGACCCGTCTTTAGCCAACCGAAGCTTCAAACGGTTATCAACAAAGTCAGCGCCCAAAAAGACACGCGAAACATCGTACAAGTCGCGCTCAAAGTTTGGATAAAACTGGTACATGGAGCCATCAATGCCCACCGACACTGACGACTTTAGCATCTCGGGACGCGACAAGAGTACGGCAGCCATGGCAGCCGCCGACAGTCGTACTCCGCGAGTGCCAATCATATTGCAGACGTTTTGCACCACTTTGCGGTCGACCAGTGTGGTTGGCGGCATGTCGAGCGTTGACTCGAGAACGGTTTGCACAGCTTTCAAGTCTGGCGACGAGTCAGCGACGATCTCCGACATGTACGCTGTGTCAAATGTGTATGACTTGTTGAGGATCTCGGACGACCGGCCGCCAAACAACAGGCGCTGGTCCACCAGGTACAGAAGGGCATTGCGCACGACTTCGCCCAAAAACAGACCTGAAATCATTTTCTCGTAGACTTGCAAGCCGTGGTTGGTCGATTTGCGGTTGAGCTTGTTGTCGTGCATAGTAAAGGGCAAGACAGTCGTTGCGTTGTCGAACGCTCCCCACTCGAGATTGATGACCATTTCGCCGCCCTTATCGCCCTCCCACTTGCCCACGTTCTTCAGATCCTCCCAGTACGCAGCATTCGTGCCAGTGCCGAAAATAATGCCCATTTGCGTGTCCGGATACGAGTACCCGGACGTCATCAGCGTGCCCACCGTGTCGTTGACCACCGCAACGACCTCGACCGGAACATGATGGCGCTGGAACGCAGACTGCGTCAAATTGACAACGTCCCGGCCAACGGAATTAGGCACATTAAATCCCTTGTTCCACATGGACAAATTGCCCGACGCAATGCCTGTCTGGAATATAGGGAACGAAAAGGTGAATCCACACGGAATAGTCCGACGCCCAGTGTCCGGCCGCAAATCATGTTCCTCAAGAAACACGCCCACGCACTCGGCCACAAAGTCCCACAACCGACTCGCCTTGGCTTCGATCGTAATAGTGAACTTTTGCTGCACCAGCTCATACGTCGTATCGCCGTTCAGCGTGACTTGGCACACACGCAAATTGGTACCGCCCAGATCAAGCGCCAAAAAACTTCCCGTCTCGCGTCCCGTTGGCCGCCGGGTCACAAACGTCGGAATCATCGGCAACTCGTTCTTGTCGTCACAAGCCAGTCCTTGTTTCATCGAGCGGTGGAACTCTGTGATGATCGTACGAATCATACTGTCCGTAACAGCAAAGCCTTCGGCCATAGTCGTGAGGCTCGCGTTGAGCTCATCGCTGGCTTCGGAGATATGGTACGGCTGGATAAACGCCTGAAGATCGTTGGTATCAGCCATGGCTATTGGAGGTTCTTGGGTTCAAAATACAGGCCAAAAAACAGAGATAAAGAAAAGAAGGGTGTTTTCTTGGATCAGGGAATGTGGGGAAGGAGGGACAGAAGCCTTTATGGGCAGATGCAATGAAAATGCAGCAGTATACCGAAAAAACAACCTGGCCTCACACAATTGGCTGCAAAGTGGCCTGCTGATTAGCCCCATGCTATCCACGCACGGCGATAACAGACATTTGAGCGGATATCACGCGCAGCCTGTCATGTGTGTGGCCAGATAAGGCGAACAGAAAGATCTACGCCGAGAGCGGCCCATTTAGCGGGCTTTCGTTCCGAAATAGGCCACGAGTCAGCTGATCCCGCAAGAGTGAAAGCAGTGATTAGATGACCGGTTGAGATTAAACTAATGGATGTATTAAATTTAGATCAATCAGTTTGCAAACATCAGCGTGTAAAGAACCGTTTGAACACCGTTTACACAAAGTATATATTAAGGGCGTGGGCAAAACCAATTGTGCCACAGCCCCTCATTGTTCCTGTAATGGATAAAGGCGTTAAAACAATAGCAAAAAGAAAGAATGTAGACTACAAGGCGGTCGAAATGTACAGCAGAATAAAAATGGGCATTTTATTTAGTCGGCGTTATCATCGGCGTCGTCAATGTTCATGCGGCTAAACACGCCGTTTGTATGCACCATGTTCAGACCGTTCGGGCCAGATACCAGCGATGCGCCGCTCCGCGACCGCGACCTCGTAGCGCTCATTGGCGGACACGTTCCAGCACTTGACGCCAGCATGGGCCGTGACGTCAGCAATGGCGATGATGGGCCTGAGCGCGGCACGTGGGGCACGCGGCGTGCTCCCACTTTGGAAAATGTGACTTGGGCGCGCAGCCCCGACGGCGACATGGCCATGCGCTTATACGCCGAGCCCCGCACCGGCTCACCTTGTACATCGCTCTCGTCCAGCGACTTGCGCTTGCCCAGAGAGACCGCCGGCACAATGCACGCGCTGTTCGGACACGAGCTGGGGCCAGTTGCCAGCAGCTGCGGACTCGACATGGGCGGAATCTGGATGTGTGTGCTGGGCTTAGGAATGCGAGACGAAGAGTCTGTGGGCGGGCTGGACTGAGCAGGCGATGACGTCGATGAGCGCAGCCACTCTTGCACGCTCGAGTGGCGGATCGACCGGGTGATATGTCCCTCATGCTCCATTTCGGATGCCAGCGGTTTGCGGTCCTCCTCCACCAGCGACATCAGCCGCACCACCGCCTTGTTGCGCGGCGCGCTGCCCACCGACTGCCGCCGCAGCCCCGCCAGCTGCGCTCCGCCCGTAGACCCTGCATCGTTTGTCGTGTCGTCCAGGGCCATCGAGTCGCCGTCAATGTCGCCGTCGCACGAGCTGCTTTCGTCGCTGCCAATCAGCGCCACGCTCTCGTCGTCGTCATCATCGTCGCTGCCTGCCGCTATCGAGCCCCGGCTGCCTGCTGCTATTGACCTCCGACTGCCCACGCCAACTGAGCCCACGCCTGCCCCTACAGCTATCGAACTGCGCCGTGCCAACTCCCTCGGACTGCACGCTGCCGAATACGACACACCATACGAGCTCTGCGTGCGCTGATGTCCCTGCGCCATCTGCTGCGCCAGCGGCGCCGCCAACAACGGCAACTTCGTCTCATGTCCGCCAAACCCCGGCTCACCAAACGTACGCGCCCGCTGCTGTGTCGATCCCACACTCGATACCTGCGGCCTAAACGGCGACGTCGGCGCCGAAAACGACTGCGACCGTTCAGGCGACTCGGTTCGAACTATGGACAACGGCCGAACTGTTGGTGAGCCGGTTGCTCGGTGCACGCACGCACGAATGGCTCGACTGGGCGCCTCGCTAGCTGTAGAATTAACATTTGTGTGCCACCGCCGCTGTAACGGCAAAAGGTCGTCGGGCATGTATGAATTTGTTCGCATGCAGCAATTCCAGAAGCAAGGAGAAATTATCTTTATAAAGGGGAAACAAAAATTGGTTGGAAATAAAGAAAGTGAGAGCTGCTCCCCAAAAGCACCGTGGGGAAGCAAGCCCATCAAAGCTTGATATTGGATTTCATTCACGCAAAAAAGGGAAAAAGGGAAAGGCGCTTAATAAACTCCAAGCAGGGCTAAACACAATACCACGACTGCTGGCCGAAGCACACTTGCTGCCGACGTAGTCGGCCCAGCATCGCCATCGCCAAACGTATCCGTTGTTGTGGACTTGTACGTCACGCCGTTAATGTCGGCCACTGCTTTGAACACATCTCCCACATCGTAGTAATCGACTGTGACAAAGTTTGGAAAGTACCCAGCACTGCCACACGCATTGGCCTGTCCAACTATACTGGCTCGTGTATTGACCGACGCCGCCGAGTTGGGCGCCGGCCGCTCAAAGTTCAAATTAAACACCGAGTAGTTTGTATACACAAAGTGGTTCATCACCCACAACGGCCGCACCTGCGAGTTCGCCGTACAGCCAAACGATGCTCCGGACTCTACTGAAAACGGCGTCTGCACGACATAACTCTTCTCGTCGAGTATCCACGGCACCGCACTGTCGGCATTGCGGTCGGTAAACACCACGAGCCGCTTGTTCACATCAATCATTTGCGCCAACGACGGCCACGCCGAACTTGTGCTGTTGGGCGCAAACGCATACGAGTCGAGCTTTGCGTCTTTAAACGCTTGTGCCATATCAATGGCGCTAAACGGCTGTGCGTTTTCAATGTAAATAGTGACCACTTCGTCGTGGTTGTCGTCCAAAAACGTCTTGAAATCTTTTAGTGCGTCCACCAGTTTGCCGTCGTTTAACAGCACACATGAGGTATGGCACAAGTACGGGTCGCTCATCGGATCAGAGTCGAGTTTGTACAGGTCGAGCATAAATCCCCGAATGCCGTCGTCGAGTTGCTGCCGAATGTTCTTGTTTTGATTGGCTGCGATATTGTCGCCTGTTGCGTACGAGTTGTGTGTGGTCGGATAAGCTACCCGGTCAAATCCCTTGTCACACAGCTCAGAGTACCCGTTGCACGTGCTGGCCTTGGCCCGCGCCTCAAGCGCCCCAACACTTGCCGCCAATGCTGCTGCTAAAACTGTCAAAACTTTCATAACTGGATGCGTAAAGAATATAAAATGAACAAAATAAAGAGTGGAAAAGTAAGAGAGCTTTGACTGTGAAAAAAGATACGGGATGCGGATTCTCTATTTATAAAAAGAGTCCGCACAGAAAACACGCAAAAGATGAAAACACCGGAAAAAGGGTGCGGAGTATCGCGACCATATCAGCCAACGTTGAGTTCAAAGCAAGAGCCGGCAAAAGCCAGTAGTGAAGAACGCTTGGCATGCATTATACGTACCCTTTCGTCATTGCAGCTCCGACCCTTTCCCAAAACGCATTTCCTTTTCCTTAAACTCACACGGCCTGCTTGGCGCACAGTCCTCACATGCTGCAAACAAGCCAAAGTGTTCCATTTTTGGTCGTTTCCTGTTCATTAACACCTATTGTTCAGAAAAGAGATCCCGTTTCTTTTCCCAATATGTGAATAAAGCGCTATTTATTCCGGGCAATGAGCCAAACGGCCAAAGCCCTGTTGCACGCGGTCTCTAATCTGCATTGCCCTGGTCTTTTGCGCTTCACCGGGCCAGAACAAAGTGTTTGCTGCATGCCATAACTTTTTGATCATGCAACGTCATCGATAAATGCGGGGACGAGGGGTAAAACTAGTTTATGAGCCTGCTGACGTCTGCAGGACTTTCTTGTACTCTTATTTCTTTTCTATTTAAATACATTAGAAATTCAGTGCTCACATTTACCCGCAAATGTTCGAGGGTGTGGTAGCGACCATTCTAAACCGCTTTTTGGGCAATTATGTCACCAATTTGGAAACCACTCAGCTCAAGCTTGGCATTTGGCAGGGTACGCTTTCGCCTTGTACTTTTGGCGGCTTATTCTAGTGTCGGTGCTAACTGTCAACTCTGCGCTGTAACTTGTAGGCGACGTCAAGCTCGAAAAGCTGCGTCTAAAGTCCGACGCCCTGGACAAGCTGCGGCTGCCCGTAGACATCAAAGAAGGTGCGTATATCCAACCACAACATGAGCCTGTAGACAGTATATGCTAATCTACGTGTTTTCTAATATAGGATGGCTGGGCACTTTGACCATTTCGATACCCTGGTCAAATCTCAAGGGTGAGCCAGTGCGCATCCACATCGACAACGTATACGTACTTGCCACTCCGCGGTTCCAGGAGAACTTTGACCCCGAACGCGAAGACGAGCGCGAGTATAAGCGCAAAATGCAGCACCTCGAAAACGACGATCTCTTGCGCCAGCAACAGCTGCTCAAGAAAAAGGGCGCAACATCGGCTGGCGAGGAAAAGAAGCAAGCGTCGTTCACTGAGCAGTTGGTAACAAAGATTGTCGACAACTTGCAAATTGTCATTGAGAATATACATGTGCGCTACGAGGACCATATCAGCAACCCCGACCACATGTTTGCCGTCGGCGCAACCCTGAGCGAGCTGTCAGCCGTGTCCACCGACGAGGAATGGCGCCAAACGTTCTTGCACGACTCGGGCAGCGTCATCCACAAGCTGCTCAAACTGGCTCAGCTTTCGGTCTACTGGGACACCGAATGCCAGTCTATGCAAGGACTGGGCCACGACGAGCTAGTGACAAAGTTCACTCAGGGGATAAACTCGGAAGAACACCGATGCCGCCAATCTATTTTGCTGCCTGTGGTTGGTCTGGGCAAGCTGACCATGAACAAGCGGCCGTCGCCCGAAGATATCCGCACTATGGTCAAGTTTGAGTTTGACCAATTGGCCTTTGAGCTAGACGACAAGCAGTACGAAGACGTGTTGCTTCTGACTACTGCGTTTGACTATGCCATGCGCCAGCGCCGGTACCGCAAGCACCGCCCGCCTCCTGGCGTGCGACCCAAAGACGACCCACGCGCATGGATGCTGTTTGCCATCCGTAGCGTGTACGACGAAGTGCACGAGCACAACTACCGCAAAACATGGGCGTACCGCAAGAAGCGTCGCGAAGAGCGCCAGCTGTATATCCGGTTGTACACTGCGTCCAATGTCAACCACGGCACGTTGTGCGACGCTGATGCCAAGGCGCTTGATCTGCTCCACCACAGTCTCTCATACGAGGACATTCGCCAATACCGAGCTCAGGCTGAGCCCACAATCCGCAAGCAACAGTACTTGATTCGCAAGCGCGAGGCCGAGGTCAACAAGGCCAATACTGGCGGCGCTGCGGTTGCTGACAATGCTGCTGCAGGTGGCACTGGCGTCACTGGCTGGGTTGGCGGCTGGGTCAGCAGTTGGGTCACCGGAGCACCAGCGCAAAGCCAAGACACATCCAAGGAAAGTGGCGACGGCGTCGAATTTGAAGACGACAGTGCCCAGCTGAGCGAGAAACAGGTGCAAGAGCTGTACGACGCCATCGAGTTCAATGAAGACGATGCTGACCACGCTACCGACGACGATTTGCCCAAGGAGACCATCAAGCTGGCAGCAACGGCCATCTTGCGATCGGGCTCGCTCAAGCTCAAAGTCGACCGCAAGACACGTGATCATACGCTGATGGGCTTCATGTTCAACATCCTCAAAATCGACTTGCTTCAGCGTCCGCAGAATCTTTCCGTCGATGTGTCGATGCACCGCTTTGAGGTAGTTGACGGTACATTGCCCAACACGCAGTATCCTCGCATGATATATGTGCAGAGCGATGATGACTGCGACAGCGATGTAAGCACTTGTGAAGACGAGGAGAGCGTGTTTATGGCAGTGGCTGCGGCTCCCGGCGGCTTGGCTGCGCATATCAAGCAGGATGAAGATGGCAGTGCTGACGCCTATCCAATGCTAGACATTGGACGCAAGCTCAAGGACCCGTTCTTGCAGGTGCACTTTGAGCAGGACCCGCTTGATGCACATGCTGACTCGGTGATTAACGTAAAAGTCAAATCGCTCAACGTAATCTACCACCCGGTCGCAGTCAAAGCGATCATGGACTACTTTGAGCCGCCGTCCAGTGCATCGGCCGAGTCTATCCACGCGCTGATTGCTGCCGCGTCAAAGTCAATGGCCGGGTTCCGCGACCAGACCAGAGCCGGGCTGGAGTATGCACTGGCCAAACACAAAACGGTTGACGTCAAGGTGGACTTTGACGCGCCCGTATTTGTGATTCCACAGAACATGCTGGATCCACACAGCGAAGTTGTCGTCTTGGATACGGGATATTTGACCATCGAGTCCCAGCTGGTCGACAACGCAACAACCGAACGCATTCGCCAGAAACACGACCAGGCACTGTCCGACGACGAGATGAAAGAGCTAGAAAGCCTAATGTACGACCACTTTGACATGAAGCTGCACAGCACGCAGCTGCTTGTTGGCAAAGACCTAGCAACGTGCATGCGCGCTCTGCGCAACGGCGAGGCTGACCAAAAGATACACGTTGTGGACAAGATTGAGCTGAACTTTGACTTGGGACTGTGCATCCTGAGTGAGCCGCCGCTACACATGCCCAAAGTCACAGTCGACGGCAGCCTCCCGTCGCTGCAAGTGTATTTTTCGGACCGAAAGTACAAGGCGCTAATGAGCAGCATCGACCTTATTTTAGAAGCCATTGAAGACGAGGACGTGGACTTGACGCAACAGTACGAGGTCACTCAGGCGCCGACAGCGTTTGGTGCGGGCGGCTTGTTTGCCAGCTCTGATACCAGCTCGACTGCTGTTTTGGATTCAATGACATTGACTGACTCCACGTCAGAGCCTGGTTCGGAGCCCGGAACTGGCTTTGACAGCAAAGACGGCAGCGAGAGGGATGATGAGGGCGACGAGTTCTTTGAGTCCACTGATCAGATAGGCGAGGAACAGTCTGGCGCTGCACCGACTGGCAAGCTGCAGCGCAAGGTTGTGCATGAGGCTCGGGTGAATGTGGGCAAAGAGCCTGACCGGGTCACTGTGCGTGTAAACTTCTCTGTGGACAATCTTGTGGGCTTTGTCTGGCGTACGCATACCGATGGACGAGACGATTTGCACATTGGCGATATTGCCGTTACCGGGTTGGCGGTTGAGTGTATTAACCGGCCATACGATCTGTTTGCCGATGTTACCATTCATCAGGTAACTGTCGAGGACCACCTGATGACCAATAGTGCCTGTGTAGCGCCCGAGCACACCAGCGGCAATGACGAAACGCCAGGCCAGCGCGTGTATGCCCTGACCTCTGACATTGCTCAGGCAGACGCCAACGGCGAGACAGACAAAAACCTGGTAGTTGTAAAGTACCACCGGTGCCAGGCGGACCATCCAGAGTTTACAACCACTTACGAGTCAATTGGCCAGACCGTGGATGTGGACATTTCGTACTTGGACCTGATGGTCGTGCGCAAGACCATTTTAACCACATACGACTATATTCTAAAGACGTTTACCGACGAGGAGGGAGTACAGAAGCCGGCTGCTTTGCGTGAATCGGGCGCAAAGGACAGCAAGCATTCGCCAAAGCCCGAAGCAGAGGTCTCAGATAACGTGAGCACTCTGATCAAAGAGGCTCTAGACACGATTCGAGTGGATGTGCGGTTCAAGGGCACAGACTTTAGCTTGTGCCACGACGACGGCACGCCTATTGCGCTGCTATCGGTAACTGCTGCGACGATGCGCGTGCTTTTGACACAGCAGATGCTGGTGGAGGCTACAATTGGGAATATTACGCTGGCCGACCAGCTCGATCTGATGCCCTCGGACGAAAGCAGTGCAGTGCCAGAAACCAAGCAGTTCAGCCACCAGGCGCAACAGGATCCACGCCGGCTGCTTCTGTACATTAAGGGTGACGAACTAGCTGACTTCCGCTACGAAACGTTTGACACGAGCTCGCCGAACTACCCGGGCCACAATGCAACAGCCAAGCTGCGTCTGGGAGCAGCGCATCTGACGTTTATCGAGCGGCCGCTGTGCGAGCTGCTGCTGTTTGGGTCGCGGTTTTCGGCGATGCATGGGCTGTTTGAGGCGGCACGACAGGCAGCGGCGTACGGCACCACGCAGCTGACCGAGGAGATGATTGGCAGCGGCAACAAGTGCCACTTTGACGTTGTCATGTCAGCACCAGTGATAACATTTCCTCGCGACGGCATTGTACCGTACTCGAGCAGCTCTGATCTGGGCAACAGCAACCGGCTTGGAGTTGACGTGATAGTAGCGCAGCCAGGCGAACTGACCATATCAAATGAGTTTACCACAGTGCACGAGGCGGGCCGGGATTGGGACGTTAACCACATTTCGCTGGCACTACAGCGGATTGGGCTAAAGTCAGAGTTTGTCATTGACGACGACACGAGTGAACATGGCTCGTTTGGACAGCGCGGCGAACAAGTGCTGCAGATGCTTGAAGATGTTGACTACAAGATGGACATGCATGTACTAATGCAGGGCCACATTGGCGGGTGCCCACGACCAGTAACTGAGCTGGTGGGCATGCTGAGCCCGATCAAGATGAAGCTGACCGAGTATCAGTACAAGATGGTGTACGATCTGCTGATGATGATAGTGCGCGTATTTGGCAACGATCCAAATGTGCCAGCTCCACCTGATCCGCTCATTGGCGACCGACTTTTGGACCTGGACATTTTGCGCGAGAACCCAGCGACCAAAGCCGCCACAGACACGCGACAGGCGCTGGCAAACCTGCGGCAAATTGACGATGCGAAGAACAACGCGTCGTTGAGCGAGGAGCAGCGGGCCGGGCAATACGCAACAGTGGATATGTTTGTGACGCTGTCGACCATCCAGCTGGAGCTGTTCCAGGGCAGTGGATTTGACCTGGACAGCATGCGCAAGGCGTCGTTTACTCGCATGGATATTAATGATTTGACCGTAAAGTACCGGGCCAAGGCCAATGGCGACAGCAAGGCTGAGATAGCTATTGTAGCAGTCAGAGCGTACGACACACGTCCAGGCACCGATAACCAGTTTACACAGATTATCAGCCCGACAATTATGTCGCAGAGCAGGTCGGCCAGCGCCGGTGACCGCTCAGAGTCAGCTCCAACAGCGACATCGACAGCTGTAGGGTCTGAGGGCTCGCCAGATGCACATAGCCACGGCAGTATGCACGCAATTGCGCAGGACACGCCAGTCGAAGAGGACAGCGGCAGCCCACAGCTGGTGTGCCACGTTGACATGCGACCAAACCAGGACATGGTAGTGCTGCTGACGCTGGACAGTCCACGTATCATTCTGGTGCTTGACCATGTATTCATGCTGATGGGGTTTGCCACCAGCGCCTTCCCACAGCAGCCACCGCAGGCATTGCCAGTGGCATTGCAGGGTGGAGCAGCTAAAGGCAAATCACCCGCGAGCCCAAAGAGCAGCCAGATGGCAGAGACCACCGGCGGGCTGATATACAAGGTGGATATTCTGCATGCCGAGATTATCCTGCTGGCGAACCCAAGCAGCCGGGCGTCAGAGGCGCTCATTCTATCGGTGAACCAGATAATTTTGGCCCAAGAGGGGCTGTTCTGCGCAACGATGGACGAGATTGGCGTGTCGTTGTGCACGATTGACCGGCGGCAGGAGACGTCGCGCAATGTGATGGACCCGTTTACGGTGATAACCACGATGGATTCGCGAGTGACAACGAGCGGCGGGCAGGCGAGCCAGGTGTCAGATGTGTCGGTAGATGTGGGCAATCTGCTGCTGCGGCTGGGACTAAATGACGTGCTGCTGATGCTGGAGATATTTAACAAGGCGATGGAGCTGATGTACCGAGACAATGGCGATGGCGGCGCAGAACCGTCCTCGGGATCAACAGGTGATCTGGGATTGCGAGCCAGTTCGGTACATCCACAGGGCCACGCATTGGATGAAAGCGATGTGTCTTCAGCAGTGTCAGCACCGCCAGCGCTGCGCCAGGAAGGTGGGCAAGGCGGCAGAGTCGGTAGTGAGTACAGCTCGCCGGACTTGGCAGCACTGTCAGCCGGGCGGATTATCAAAGAGACTATGCGCGCAACCGTTGCGTCACTGCGTGTGGTGATTATCCGCGACATGTTTGGCCTTCCAGTGTACGCATGCACAGCGCGAGAGTTCCATGTGGATGCAACTGACTGGAGTCTGGGAATGCGGGTGCGCAGCGACGTTCAGCTGCAAGCGTCGTACTTTAACCGGCGCAACTCGCACTGGGAGCCGGTGATCGAGCCATGGCGCTTTGTGGTGAACATGGCATATGAGGGCGACGTACAGCGTATTGACATTAGCGCGGCAGACCGCCTGCTGGTCAATGCATCGCATGCGCTGATTGAGGAGACGCTGGGAGTTGCTGCGCAGTGGGATGACGAGGTGGCCAAGCGAGCGCAGGGCGGCACAGCATCAGGCGAGCGCATGCCGTATGTGCTAGTCAACCGCACGGGCATCGACTGCCACGTATGGGTCGATGTGGCCGAAGGCGCAGCAGCAGCACGAGCGCAGCGCATCGACACCAGCCCAGTGCTGCTGCGCGATGGCGAGAGTCTGCCGTGGCGGTTCGAGGACTGGCGGCGGCGGCGCGAGCAGCTCGAGGCCACTGCACATCACGTAGGCATCCAATTCGCCAATGGAAAGTGGGAATGGTTGCGGCGCGTGCAAGTGGACCGCGAAGGTGTGAGGCACTACACATTGCAGCCAGCAGCTGACGGCATCCACCATCGCGTCGCAGTCGAAGTGCGGTTGGACGCAGTTAATCTGGTCAAGCGCGTAGAGTTGCGCAGTCCATTGGTGGTGGCAAACAACACACGAGTGGCAATGGAGGTGGCGATGTGTGATTATCGTGGTGAGCTGCGCACAGACGCAGCTGTGATTGCGCCAGGTGCTGAGCTGCCGCTGCCAATTTTGTTCTGCCATCAGTACGCAGTGCGGGTGCGGCCAGAAGGGTTTGGGTACGCGTGGAGCAGCCAGTACATCTACTGGCGCGACTTTTTGGCGCAAGATGCACGCACCGAAGTGTGCTGCCTGCCCGGAACCAGCGCTGACGTTGGCGCAGCGGCGTACGGAGGCGGACGCAACACACATGCAGACCCTGACCCAGCGTCTGACGCTATGCCATTCTACGTGCACTTTAATGCGCTGTGCGATTTGCGCAACCCAGCGCTGTACAAGTACCCGTTTATGCGGCTTGTAATGACGCCGCCGCTGGAGATTGAGAACCTGCTGCCCTATGCGCTGCAAGTGTGTGTGATTGACAAGACCGTGGGCCGCAAGTGGATCAGCGGACTGGCACGTGGTGGCGTGGCAGCAGTGCATGCAGTGCAGCCGGGGCATTTGGTGCTGCTGACGATGCGCATTCCTGATGCTGGATTTGATCAGTGCGACGGGACGATCATCGAGACGAGCGACGAGGACGAGTATCCGGTTGACGATACCATTACAGTTGCTGATCGGCAGGGAATTCGGCTGGCGCTGAAGCTGCACCGCATGGACATTTCCAGCTCGGGCGGGCGATGCCGGCGCGTCAGCATCTATGCGCCATATGTGATGGTCAACCGAAGCGGGCTCAAGCTGTTCTACTCGAGCAAAGGCTTCTTCAAGGGCGTATCGGCAGTAGCCGGCCAGGATTTGCAGCGTAATGCGCCGCTGGAAGCCGAGTCGGCGCCAGTACCAGCTAGCGGCTCAGATACCGATGCGCGACCGGTGATGTTCTCGTTTGGCTCGTACGACTTGAAGAACCGAGCCCTGGTGCGTGTTGCTGACTCGGAGTGGAGTCGACCGCTGAGCTTTGACGCACTGGGCAGCGCTGCCGAGGTGATTATTCCGGCAGCCGATCGGCTCACCGACACACATTTGGGGATTCAGATTGAGCCTGGACGCGGTCGGTACTCGCACACACGCGTCGTGACGTTTACATCGCGGTATGTGGTGAAGAACATGACAGGCGTGGCGCTGCAGTACAGAACAGTGTACAACACATCGTCGGCTGCAGTGATTGGCGACGGCGAGCGGCAAGCACTACACACGTTGCACCGGTCGCGCCGTAGACTGTTGACAGTTGCGTGTGCACATCGCGATGGCAGCGGTGCGATGCAGCCTGATGTGCGCAATGGGCAGTGGTCGGCGCCGTTCAGCATTGACGACGTGGGGCGTGCGTATGTGCGGATGCCGGTGTCGCGGGCCGATGCGCTGGACAGCGGGCGAGGCGAGATGCTAGTCAAGATCGATGTGCTGCTGGAAGGCGCCTGTTTGTTTGTGATTATGCAGTGCGCAGACACGTGCTGGCCATATATGGTTGAGAACCTGACTGGAACAGACGTTGTGGTGTGGCAGTTCCAGGAAAAGCACGGCTCAGAGGCACAATCAGTGGCAAGTGGTAGCACTTTGGGGTATGTGACTGGTGGACAGGGATTGCCGCTACGGCAGTCAGCTACAGCGACTGGCAGCAATGTAGCAGCATCTGGTGAGCGCAGCTACGTGGTGCGCGCAGGCGAGACCCTCGAGTACGCATGGGACGTGCCGACAGCAGCGAGCAAGCAGCTTGTGATTGGCGCGCAAGGCAGCTCCCGCAAAGTCAGTCTGCAAGAAATCGGCGAGCAGCGGCCATTTGTGTACGGGGCTGGCGGAGCAGCACCCCGGCGTGGAGCTGCGCTGGCAGCGAGCACAATGAACATTGAAGTAGTGGCAGTGGGCGCCCAACAGGTGCTGCGGCTGACTGGATACACAGCTGAAAACAGCTTGTATGTAGCGCCTGGCTCACGCATTGCACGGGCGCCAACTGTGCAGTCGACGGCATCGACGCGCACCGGACGCAGCGACGAGCGCTTTGAAGTTGTCGAGGACGAGCGCACGCGCTTTGTGTTCCGCGTGGGACTGAGCGGCGGCGTGGGCGTGTCGGTGATCAGCCGTCTTTCCAGCGAGATCCTGTTTGCCACTTTATCTGATGTAGAGCTAAAGTGCACAGACTCCACGTCGAACCAGACGCTGCGGCTGGCAGCAAAATGGGTGCAGATTGATAACCAGATCCCAGGCGCATTGTTCCCAATTGTGCTGTATCCGACGACTCTGGGCGCAGCAGCTGCAGGCGTGTCGGCCCCGCCGGCCCTACAGGCGGTGGTGGTACGAGCCAAGGACCGGTCGTACGGCGTCGAGTACTTTAAATACGCATCGGTACTGGCGCAGGAACTGTCGGTAGAGCTGGATGAGGACTTTTTGTACGCTCTACTGGACTTTGTAAAGTTTGACGTGCCAGGACGCAGTGACGTCAGCATGGACGACGGCGCAGCCCTGATGCTTGCGTCGGCGATCCCTGAAGCCGGGACCCACGACGACGGCGTGCAGCTGTACTTTGAGTTCTTGCATCTGCAGCCGTTCAAGATCAACATTTCGTTTATGCGCACGCAGCGGCTGGACGAAGGAGTGCGCAGCGGCGTCGGCGAGGCGAGCTACACGCCCGAGCACGGCATGGCGGTGCCTGCCGAGCACACTGGCGAAGGCGTGGCCAGCACGCCTGGCGTAGTAGCATACGCAATGAACGTGCTGACAATGGCTATTGGCAACGTCAACGAAGCACCCGTATCTTTGAACGCCCTGGTTATGCAAAACGTCCGAGTGTCAATGCCCGTACTGGCCGACCGCATGCAAAAGCACTACTCGCAAGAAGTGTTCAACCAGGTGTACAAAGTAGTGGGCAGCGCCAATCTTTTGGGCAACCCCGTTGGCCTATTCTCGAGCATCAGTTCAGGCGTTTCGGACTTTTTCTACGAGCCGTACCAGGGCTTTGTGATGAGCGACCGGCCGCAAGACTTTGGCTTTGGCCTCGCCCGCGGCACCGCATCGTTGTTTAAAAAGACGGTGTTTGGCATGACCGACAGTTTCAGCAAGTTTACCGACAGTATGTCCAAAGGATTGTCGGCCGCCACTTTGGATC
This sequence comes from Coemansia sp. RSA 1199, assembly GCA_027578755.1. NCBI lineage: Eukaryota > Fungi > Kickxellomycota > Kickxellomycetes > Kickxellales > Kickxellaceae > Coemansia > Coemansia sp. RSA 1199. Next base: position 19,580 of record JANBTU010000138.1, read on the forward strand.
CGCGGTTCCAGTCGGAGCGCAGTATGAGTCGGGTCCGCAACAAACCCAAGCATGCCGTGTACGGAGTTGCAAGAGGCGCAGAGTCGCTGGCCAAGAGCTTGGGCTCTGGGTTGGCCGGCGTCGTTATGCGACCGATCGAAGGTGCTGAGGAATCAGGTGTGGGCGGGTTCTTCAAGGGCGTAGGCAAGGGCTTGGTAGGTGTAGTGACAAAGCCTGTGGTCGGCATGTTTGACTTGGCATCGAATGTGACCGAAGGCATTCGTAACACAACAACCGTGTTTGAGCGCGACTTGGACCGCCAACGGTTGCCCCGCCATATAGGCCGCGACGGCATTCTTACCGTGTACTCGGCACGCGACGCGCTGGGCCAAGCATGGATGCGCGAGCTCAGCAAAGGCGCGTATGCAAATGACTCTTATTTGGCACACCTCGAACTTCCTGGCTCTGACATGGTCGTTTTGTTGACGTACCAGCGCCTGGTAGTGTTCCGCCGGGCCAAGCCGGATGAGGCCGGAATGACAGTAGGTGCGGCGGGATCATCGGCTGAAATGGGCAGTGCGACGGGGGCGATTGGTATTAGCGCGGCCAACGCATCGAAAGCACAAGTCGAGTGGGAGCAAGAGATACGCAGCTTGCACAGTATTCAGCTGGAAGCGACGGGTATTTCGCTCAAACTGCCGGCGACGGCGGAAGGGTATGTGCCGCCAGGGCCGTTTATTCCCATTGCGGATCCGCAGAGCCGGCGTTGGTTCTATGATCGGATTAAAGAAGCAGTAAAGGCACTGAGCGATCACCGCAAAGAAGTAGGCTAAATGCAGCAGTATTTTATTTATATGTATAAATGAGGACACTGGTTATGCTGAACCCAGTTCATTTCACTCGATGAAACTCCATAATATAGATAAAAATATAGCCAAGAACTAGCCAATATTATACCAAACGTAACTGAGCTTTATGTTGAAAACCGTTACGATTTTTGTGCTGTTAGTGAGTTTTATAGCCAAGTAACTGACGTATATGCCAGTCAGCTGGTAGATCATGTAAACGAATTCGGCTTTGGTCATACAGATGGTCACAGGCTTGATGTGATAAAGGATTTATACATACATATGGGCCACAATAACATGGTGCTACCTCGTGTCAATAGTCATACGCTAGTTGACCTGCATCTTGGAAACATATCGTCTAATGTCTCGTGGGCACTGTTTATGGACAGCAAAGATGACAAAGTGATTGAGTTTTCGTGCCTAAAAAAGCTGTCGCTGGGGGTTTAGTTGGCATGATGATTCCATAGTAACCATGCCGGGATATGTGTTAAACTTCCCTGATCTAAAGTCACTGACCATAGAATGTGATGATTACGAGTGTACATTCTTTCGGATGACAAAGTTTCCAAACGAGTTGGATTATATTGATATTATAGGACGCTCAGCATTGATTTCACGGCTTAAACACACAGGGTTGCCAGCTGCAAAGAAGCTTACTTTAACAAACTTTTACGGTATGTGATCACCTTGAATTACAACTACCGACCAAGGGGCGAATTGTTATCAGCGACAGACAATAGCCAAGCTGGAGAACTGGACCTTTTCCCAGTCTTATTATATTTAATAAAGTTTTATAACCTTTTTTTCTAACAATTTGTAGTTGAAATTGAAATATCATGTTTGCTTGTTCAAGCACAACCTCGGTTTAGCTCAGCTCGCTGCAAATATTGCTATGATTTGATCAAGATATATAAATACAAAAATACGAAAAATTCAATATCAGCCACTTTGTTTCCGCAGTTCTTTTCTTCATTTTAAACAATAGTATTGTACCATGTTGCTACAAGCTTTGCCCGACGATATTCTGTTGGATATCCTCTGGCATGCTACTTTGACAAAGTACGGCCAAATAGGCTTCAAGCGACAGCTTTTATTTCTGGGTATATTTCAACGGCTTCGTACAATTGCTTTACCAAAGATATATGACCATGTGTCTTTTGATTATGGTGAATATTCATATTACACACGCCAAGGCTATACTAACAAGTATAGCAAAACATTTGTTAAATACATTAGTACCAATGCAGACATTATTGCTTTGGCCAACTGTACACACATGGTTAAGTCTGCAAAGATATCTATAGGCAGTTTAACCACACGCTTTGATGAGTTTCAACGGTCTATTGAGGCTTTACAGCTTTGTGCAAACATATGGCCGAACGTTACAAAGCTAAATATATATATGGATGATGACATTGCTTTAGCTTGCCCTAATGGACATCACTTGAGGAAACTACATCGTGTAGATAGGAAGTTTAGCCGGGAACTAGCCAACATTATGCCAAATGTAGCTGATCTTTTATTTGTAAATTATTACAATTCTTGTGCTATTGGTGAGTTTTTTTAGCCAGGTAACTGGCGTGTATGCTGATCAGCTGGTAAAATTTTCCAACAAATTTGACTTTGATCATTCAGATGATCGTAGATTTGAATTGACCCAATATTTTCATATAAACATAAGCCACAATACAGAGGTGCTGCCTCGCGTCAATAGCCTTACACTTGTTGATCTGCATATTGGAAATATTCCTGCCAATGTTTCGTGGGCCCCGTTTATGGATGACAAAAATGACACTATGATTGAGTTTCCGTGCTTGAAAAGGCTGTCACTGTTGTTTAACTTTATTGACCGTACCAACAAAAGCATGCCAGAATTACTTCTAAACTTTCCAGAGTTGAGTTCACTGGACATAGTATGTCATACTGAGGTTTGCCACTTTTTCAATATGGCTAGGTTTCCAAAAGAGATGGAGAATATTAATATTAAAACTCCTCCAGCGTTGCTTGCACATATTAATGAATTGAGGTTGCCAACTGCAAAGAAAGTAATACTGCGTAGTTGATATAACAAACATCGTGTTTGCTTGTCCAAGCATAACATCGGTTCAGCTCGACTCACTGCTAATATCGATAACAATTATTTGATCAAGAATCTTATAGTAACAAAAAAAACATCAAAACTAGCCTTTTTGTCTCTGCAGTTATTTTCTTTGTTTTAAAGCTTACTATTAAATCATGTCGCTGCAAACTTTGCCTAATGATATTCTGTTGGGTATACTTCAGCACATTCCTTCTTTAGGACACTATTATTTGCTGGGTATATTTCAGCGACTTCGCGCAATTGCTTTGCCAAAGATATATAGCCACATATATATTACCTTCAGTGAATGTTTCACAAACCAAAAACGCACAACGAAGCATAAAGAATCTATTTTGCAAAGCGTTGGTACCAACGCAGACATTATCGCTTTGGCCAACTGTACACACATGGTTAAGTCTGTAGAGATATTTGTATACGGTTCAAGCACAACATGCACAGAGTTTCAATATCCCATAGAGGCTTTACAAGCTTGTGCAAACTCGTGGCCTAACATTACCAAGCTAGATATACAAATGGATTACAATAATTATTGTAGTAACCTTGGTGATGCTCACCCAACGCCATCTCCTCAATTGTGTAAAAAAATATAGCCAGGAATTAGCTCATATTATGCCAAATGTAACTGAGTTTTTACTTGTAAATAGACACTTTAATAGTGCCATTAGTGAGTTATATATCCAAGTGACTGACATATATGCCAATCAGCTTGTAGGGCTTGTCAATGAGTACAAGATTGATCACGCAGGTAGCCAAAAATTGGAGGTGATTAAACATCTTTACATAGATACCTACTCGAATAAGGCGCTACCCCGCATCAATAGTCATACACTAGTGGAATTGTATATTGAAAACATTCCTGCCAATGTCTCGTGGGAATCGTTTATGAACAGCAAAGACGACAAAGTGATTGAGTTTTCGTGCTTGAAATGGCTGCACATGGATTTTTCCTTATGATGCCACTCTGCAAAACGAAGTAAACAAGCCAGAATTACTTTTAAACTTTCCCGAGCTGAGGTCACTGAACATAGTATGTCATACTGAAGATGGCTCATTTTTCAAGATGACAAAGTTTCCAGACGTAATGGACATTATTAATATTACAGCACCTCCGGCATTACTTGCTCAACTTAAAGACACGGAAATGCCAACAGCAAAGACGCTAACGATGCGCAGTTGAAATAAACAATTTTCCAAGCATAAACCTCAGTTCATCTTAATCAAATATTCTTAATGTTATTAACAGTGAGTCGAGCTGAACCAAGATTTATATAGCGACAAAAAACTTCAAAACTAGCCACTTTGTTTCCGCAGATCTTTTCTTCATTTTAAAATTACTATAAACCATGTCGCTACAAACTTTGCCCGATATTGTTCTGTTGGGTATACTTCAGCGCATTCCTTCTTTGGAAAGCTATATAATACCCCGCCTCAAAGAACAAATTTATTTGCTGGGTATATTTCAGCGACTTCGCGCTATTGCTCTGCCAAAGATATATGCCAACATGTATATTGTGTACAGTAAGCACGAAAAACGCAAGAGCAAAACCTTTGCTAACAAATATATCAAATCATTTGCAAACTGGATTGGTACCAATGCAGATATTATTGCTTCCGCCAACTGTACACACATGGTTAAATCAGTTACGCTAGTGGTGGGTTTATTAGGCAAGAAATGTCTTCAGCTTCAAAGATTATTTAAGGCTTTACAAGCTTGTTCAAGCTCATGGCCTAGCGTTACCACCCTGAGAATATCTATGAATGGGGACCATCCTCATGTTGAACCCGGTTTATTTCACTCGACGGAACTCCATAATTTTGATAGAAAATATAGCCGAAAGCTAGCCAATATCATGCCAAACATAACTGATCTTTTTGTTGAAAATTATTATGATTGTTGTGATGTCAGTGAGTTTTGTAGCCAAGTAACTGGCATATATGCCAATCAGCTGGTAAAACTTACCAATGAATACTGCTTTGATCATACAGATGGCCAAGGGTTTGAAGCGATGCAATATTTATGCATACACTCGGGACACTATAGCAGTGAGCTACCTCAAATTAATAGCCTTACACTAGTGGAATTGGAAATTAACAGCCTTCCTAGTAATGTCTCGTGGAAACCATTTATGAACAACAAACATGACAAAGTGATTGAGTTTCCGTGCTTGAAAAAGCTGTCGCTAAGGTTTAGCGAGAGTGATTATACCATAGTCAGCATCCCGGAATATGTGTTAAACTTTCCCGAGCTAAAATCACTGACCATTCAATGCGATGATTACGAGTGCCAATTCATTCAGATTTCGAGGTTTCCAAGCGAGATGGACTATGTTGATATTAGCGCACCTTCAGAGTTGCTTACAGAGCTTAAAGAAGCGGGGCTGCCAACCGGAAAGATTGCAACAAAGCTTAGTTAAAATAAACAATTTCCACGCGTAAACCTTGGTTCAGCTTGTTGCAGCTCGGCTCATTGCTAATAATACTTGAAACAAGATTTGAACAAGATTTACATAGCAGCAAGAAATCAAATATGACAAAGTGACTACTTCACCTCTGCAGTTTCTCTTTATTTTAAATATACTATTAAACTATGTCGCTGCAAACCTTGCCCGATGATATTCTGTTGGTTATACTCGATCATGCTTCTTGGATAAGTAACATCGTTGAAGACTTCAAACCTCAACTACATTTACTAGCTGTATTCCGGCGGCTGCGTGCAATCGCTTTATCAAAGATATATTGTCACATATATATTTCTTACAGAAAAGATAAATATTACAAGAACAGTAGCTATGCTAATATGTATAGCAAAAAAATTGCTGAATTTATTGAAACCAACACAGACATTATTGCTTTGGCCAACTGTACGCACATGGTTAAATCTGCAAAGATATCTGTAAAGACTCTAAGCTTTAATTACTCAGAGATTCAATATTCTATTGAAGTTTTACAAGCTTGTGCAAACATATGGCCTAACATTACCACGCTAGAAATACAGAAGGATTACAATAATGGTAGTTGTGACCCTGTTGAAACTCTCCTGACGCCATCTCTTCAATTGTATTAAAAATATTGCCGGGAATTAGCTCATATTATGCCAGGTATAATTGAGCTTACATTTGTAAATGTTTACTATAATATTGCTGTTGTTGAGTTATATATCCAAATGGCCGACGTATATGCCAATCAACTGGTAAAACTTTCTAATGACTAGAAAAGTGAAAAGAATGCATTAGACAGAGCCTTGGAGACAAAAGACTAATGCAGCTTTGTCAGCGCAGTCAGACGTTTGCTCAGCGCACCATATACCAAATAGGGATTTATTATTGACCATGCTCATTGCATTACATACGAACGAGCCAGGTTACGCGCACAGGCCACACTAAATATACTCAATTCATCCCTTTCCACGCCCCCTTCCTCGCCACCCACAAACACGACCGACTCTGCGCACCGCATAAGCTCGAGTGTATCATCGGCGCCAAATACCAGCGCATCGCCCTCCAACAACGGAATGGAATCAACCAACAGATCAGGCACGGCATGGATGGGCGCAATCTCGCCCACCAAAATCGACAACAGCAACTTGCCCGCTCGCGCAAACTCGCCGGCCCTGTAGCACTCGTGGAAGTCACGGTACTGCGTGAGGAAGCGCACACGGTCGTGCCCAGAACTCGCCAACACACTGTCGATAATAGGCCCATATGTCAGCAGCCCCGACGCCAGGTACTCGGCCCACAACTGATCACAGATCTGACCCACCGCACTCGAGTCATTCACTCGCACAAAATGGGCAATGGCCGCGCCCAACCGCCCACGCTGCCACTTTTGGCGTCCCAGTTGGCGGTGCACACGCTCGCTTGCTTCGGTCAGTTTGTAGCGCTCGCACACCCGCAGTACTTGCTGTGCTTTGCGGTCAGACTCAAGAGGCATGCGCACAATGTACTCGCCCATAATGCTTTGCGACACACGAGTGCGGCACAGACCGAAATAGTCCATCGCCACACGCCACAAGCCCTCGTGCGTCAAGTACCGCTCGCCCAGAGCTACCAAGTAATGTTCGCGCGGCTCTACTTTAAACACCTGGCGGCATGAGTCCAAAATGCCAATGTGCTCCATAAGATCGCTCACATGCGCTGACAACCACGCGTCGATCTGGTTACAGTACACGAGGAACTCTGGCAACTCGTGCCGAACCAGCGCAGCCAGCGTTCGGTCCACCAGCGTAAAATCGTCAGCCTCAAACTGCTCCAGCACAAGCTGCGCCAGAGCCGGCAGCCGCTCGGTCTGCGCCGTCGGCTCACTATACAGTAGCACTGCGCCCAAAACATCCTGCCACGTCTCGCCCACACGCGATATCGTGTCTGCGTCGCCACGCATAACGTCCACTACACACAACAGCGCAGAAAGCGCAGCATCTTCTGCCTTGTCCAGCATGCTGCCCATGTTTGTGGCCATGCTCTGCAGCCCGCTGTTCCACCGCCGCCACCGCCCATTGAACGACCCACTTGTCTCGTCGCTTGATCCCAACGGCATATCACGCGCCGTCTGTGCCAGCTCCCGGGCCCACCGGGACGCAGCCGCCGACAACGCCTGAGCTGGCGCAATCCGCTCAAGCATGTTGGCCACAGTAGTGACGTGGCCCCGCAGCGCCAGTTTCTGCACATACGGCCACACATCGGGGTTCTGAGCCAGTGCGTTTGCATCGGGACTCGAGCCAAGTATGCGCTCCCCGTCCGCAGCTGCCGGCGCCGGAAAGTTAAAGTTCAGCCATTCCATATAATATGGCACAACTGATGCGCTCAGCCCAGCGTTGGTCGTCACATACACAATCTCCAGCAAATGCCACACGGCGTGCATCGCCTGGAACACGTCATTTTCGCTTCGCACAAACTCCGAGTCTCGAGCATCCTGTAGCACACGCACCTGCCTCAACATCGCCTCTCGGTACAATGCGCTCATCCGCAACAATGCGTCTACTCCAACATGGTCTCCGCGTGCATCCATAATGCTCTGGATGGCGGCGAACACCGCATGTGTGTCGTTGACAAACGGCAGGCGTTCGTCAGGCATTGTTCCGAGCCCACACACATATACGCGTTGGTCCTGCTCGTATACACGAACGTCTGTTTTGAGGAGCTCGCGCGGCTGCTTGCCAGCCACACCGAGTGCCACGCTGTTGGTCAGTGGATGCACGGAATGTGTGAGCGTGCGATTCTGCGCCGACCATTCTGATTGCCGTCCTGCCGGAAACACGCCCGGCGAAAGACGCGTAGCCACCTCTTTTTCACGCTCCACCACAAACTTGTCCGTACCCAATCGCGCCATCGCTCTATATAAAAATAATAACGGAATTGCCAAAACAGAAAAAGAAATTTAATTTTTGTTTTCCAAAAAATTAATCTTCACACCAAGCATTGTCTTTACGCGCCTGCTCCTCTTCTTCTGGCGTAAAATCGTTTTTAACGTTAAATGTGGCCCGCATTTCCTCTACGCTCTTTCCCTTGAGTTTGTTGGCCACCGTGTACCCGACAAGGTCGAGGAGAGGCTGGATGTCGAGAAAGTTTGCCGCCAGAATAAGGTCAAACAGCGTGCCTTGATCGACTCGGCAGAATTCTGCGTCAAAGTCGTCCATTTGGCTGATTGCGCGGTTGATGGCTGCCTCGCTGCTGTCGGGCTCGTCGTACAAAGTGTCGCGGGGCTTGCGACGCTGCGGGTCGCCACGATGGTGCGTGCAGTATTCGATTACTTTGGACAGTATTGCTCCGTTCACGTTGGGCACTGGAATAGGTGCTTCCGATGATACGACATCGCTGAGTATGTTGCGCAGCGTTCCTGACTGCTCGACAATGTCTTGGTCAACTGTAATGACTGCTCCGTCGGCTGAGGCGAGTCTAATCTGTTTCATGGTTGATAATATAAGCACTGTGTCAATGCGTTGTTTATGTTTTCGAAATCATGTGTGTTAATATATTATTGTAGGCACAAAGAACAAGTATGGGGAGGAGGATGTCGCATATACGTGTAAACAAAGCACTCGTTTTCATATTGTTAATTAATTGGAACTTTCGTCTGGTGTCGGATATATGGCTGGCGGAAGCCCTGTCATGTTGAACCCTTGATTTCCAGCACCGTTGCCCTGAGTGGGGATATTTTGGCGCTTGCACATTTCGATCATTTCTTCAGGCACGCTCTGTCGCTGTTGTAACACATCGGGTGCTTCAATGAACATAATTGCAAGCCCGTTGTACTCGTGCCATGCCAAATGGCAGTGCATAAACCAAACACCCGGGTTATCTGCCCGGAACCGTACACGAATAAACTCAAACGCACGCACCTGAATTGTATCGCGCCACATGGGCCACGGGCCAGACTGTTTATGGAGAACGGGCTCACGATTAATTGTTGATGAATTTCCAAACGGTCCAGTCTCAATAACCTGTACGTTGTGGCCGTGGAAATGGAACGTGTGGTCCACCCTTTCCGGATTGTTAATAACAATCTCAACAACATCCAAGTGCTTGAGAACATAGGCGTTGGTCTGCGGCCCATACACGCTGCTGTTTGCAGCTAGATCGCCCATTGATAGCGCAGTGTATAGCGTGGGCACAAGCACCGGCTTGTAAAGCGTGCTACCCAGTGTGGTTAGATGTTCTTGGTTCGTGTAAGTAAACTTCTTCATAGTGAGCTCGATCCGTCGGTCAACCGGAAGTGGCACTTGCTTGTCCGCAACTTGCATAGATGTTTCTTCGGGCCACACGAGCTGCTCGTCGCCTGGTGCTTGTATGGTTTTAACTGGCGCGCCTTCGCGGTATTTGATTAGACCAGTATACACCAGCGGAGTTAGCCCCTGGCTGACAAGTGCATCAGAGTATGAAGTGACGTTGTACATATAATTAAACTCGGCAGAGTCGTGAGCAGTAACAATTACTGAATAGCGTTGTCCAGGTCCCATCGATAGTCCATCCACTTCTAGAGGTATCGATTCGACACCATCGGCTTCAATAAGTGTCATCTTGTGTCCTGGAATACGGAATTTGAACCAATTGTTTATCGACATACAGATTACGCGCAAACGGTACCGTTTTCCAGGAACAAAAGTAATAGGCGCAGTGTTGTTCCCGTCATATCCGTTGATCAACGCTTTTGGAAAGTTGGATGTAAGAGTCCGTATATCTTCCAGACTATCAATATACGCCTGCCGTACAGCAAACTCCGTAGTGAACCAATCCTCAAATGTCATGAGCAACTCCTCGTCGTAATCAACCACTGGTGGTTTGCGGCCATGAATAATCAACGGTGTATGTAAGCCATCAACCTCTTGGTGGCGCGTATGTCCGTGAATCCAGAACGTTCCAAACTGATCTTTTGTTTCAAATACGTATGTAAAGCTTTCACCAGGTGGGATGCCGCACTGCGTAACCATGTCAGGCCCGTCGTAATAGTTGGTACCGTTGTTGAGCAGGCCATGGGCGTGGATTGAAGTAGGAACATCAAGCGAGTTGTGTACATTTATCACAAGTGTGTCGCCTTGCGTAACATGGACTGGTGGAAATGGCAACTCGCCATTGACACCAATAGCGCGTCGATATGTGTAGCCATCACGGGCGCCATACACATATCCAACATCCCAGTCAAGCTCAACCTGCGCAGCAAGGCATTTAAAAACAATAACTGCAAGCACGATAAACAAACGTAGCATTGTTATAGATGGCATATAAAAGAATAAATCTAAAGTGGTGAAATAATTAATAGAGTTGCATATGCAAATGCTGTTATTTTGGATTTATATAGTTGGTCGTATATTATATGTAGTTTGTTTGTTCAGTCAACAACGCCCACGGGATCAGCGCCTTGCATTCATACTGGCTCATTTGAATTTTTATGCATAAACCAAGAGCTGGGCATACATGTGGTTTGCAAAAATAACGAGTTTGCTTAATAACTCTGCGCTTTTTCATTAGTTGAAACAAGTCTACTAAAAAAGGAACATTTGAAAATCACACGAGGCTTTTTCTTGGCGATTTAGTTTAAACTCACTGCCAAGCTTCCTATAAAACACATTGCCAAGCACGAAATGAGCTTTTTGTTTAAATTTGCCCTTTTTGATTATTTTTATATTCTGTTTTGCACACTCTTGATTATATATATTTAAATTGATCTGTTGCTATAAAAATAAAACACCAAAGCTCTAAACAATGGCTGATATGTAACCTGCTCTGGTAGATCTCAATGTGGCTTTACATAAAGTAAATGCCAAGGTAGTTATGACCAATGAGTTCAAGGGTGGCTTGATTGTATGTGTAGAAAATAGCAACTAGGCATAGGTGGCCAAGAAGGTAGGAGCATGTGGGGTAGTAGTCATTGCCAATGTGAATATAGACAAAGCTAATATTGCATTTAAAGCCACAGCTGGCACAGCTGACCATGCGGTGGTCTGAGATGTCCTGAGCAGCGTTTTGATTTCCGTAATTGGTTGTATATGTCTTGGTCATGTTGTAGCAGCCAAGGATATGCAAGAATGCGGCGTAGATGCAATTGATGAGCACGAATGATCGACTCTGGCAGATGACAGGTATTGAAAAGTTTTTATCCAATGTTTCAATTATTGCAAGAGTTCGAAACCTCAAAGTCTCGCTGCAATGCCCACATGACAGCCGTATTAAATCAACTCTATTATTGCTGGATTGCGGACTAACATTGATTAATGCTAGTATTATTAACATTTATCAAAAATTAATAATAAGCCGCATATAAGGAACTGAGTGATTTGTGCGTGTTTCTTCCTTTCTTTGGTGATTATTAATATACAATTTTAACCGGTTATTTGCCGCAACTGTTTTTGGTTACTTTTTTGCTGGTTGTATTGTTTAATATATTTGTTGATTTAATATGTTTATTACGTAAAATACGAGAATGGCGGGATTATATTATTCATTCTTTAGCTTGACGGATACACAGCTGGCGGGAGCCCTGACATGTCAAATCCTGGGTTACCAGCGCCATTACCTTGAGTGGGGATATTCTGGCGCTTGCACATTTCAACCATTTCTTCAGGCACACGTTGTTGCTGCTGTAACACATCCGGCGCTTCAACAAACACCACAGCAACACCGTTGTACTCGTGCCACGCCAAATGACAATGCATAAACCAAACGCCCGGGTTATCTGCGCGGAACCGCACTCGAATAAACTCAAACCCATGCACCTGAACCGTATCGCGCCACATGGGCCACGGGCCGGACACCTTGTGAGCAACAGGTTCACGATTATCGGTTGATGAATTTCCAAACGGCCCAGTCTCAATAACTTGTACGTTGTGGCCGTGGAAATGGAACGTATGATCATCCAATTCTGGGTTGCTAATAACGATCTCAACAACTTCCAAATGCTTCAAAACGTACGCGTTGGTCTGCGGTCCATACACGCTGCTGTTTGCGGCTAGGTCGCCCATCGATAGTGCAGTGTATAAGGTGGGCACCAAAACAGGCTTGTAAAGTGTGCTACCAAGCGCAGTTTGATGCTGATGGTGCGTATAAGTAAACATGGTCAAATTGAGCTCGATCCGTCGGTCAGCCGGAAGCTGCGCTTGCTTGTCCGCCACTTGCATAGATGTTTCTTCGGGCCACACGAGCTGCTCGTCGCCTGGTGCTTGTATGGTTTTAACTGGCGCGCCTTCGCGGTATTTGATTAGACCAGTATACACCAGCGGAATTAGCCCCTGACTAAATAGAGTTTGAGAGTAAGAAGTGACGTTGTAGATGTAGTTGAACTCTGCCGAGTCGTGAGCAGTGACAATAACCGAATAGCGCTGCCCAGGGCCCATCGATAGTCCATCCACCACTAGAGGTATTGATTCGACACCATCCGCCTCGATAATTGTCATTTTGTGTCCTGGAATACGAAATTTGAACCAGTTGTTGACTGACATGGAAATCACGCGAAAACGGTACCGCTTTCCTGGAACAAATGTAATAGGCGCAGTGTTGTTCCCGTCATATCCGTTAATTAACGCTTTTGGAAAGTTTGACGTAAGAGTTCGTATATCTTCCAAACTATTAATATACGCCTGCCGTACAGCAAACTCGGTGGTAAACCAATCCTCAAATGTCATGAGCAACTCCTCGTCGTAATCAACCACTGGTGGTTTGCGGCCATGAATAATCAACGGTGTATGCAAGCCATCAACCTCTTGGTGGCGCGTATGTCCGTGAATCCAGAACGTTCCAAACTGATCTTTTGTTTCAAATACGTATGTAAAGCTTTCACCAGGTGGGATACCACACTGCGTAACCATGTCAGGCCCGTCGTAATAGTTGGTACCGTTATTGAGCAAGCCGTGGGCGTGGATCGACGTAGGAACATCAAGCGAGTTGTGTACATTAATTGCAAGCGTGTCGCCTTGCGTAACATGAACTGGTGGAAATGGCAACTCGCCATTGACACCAATAGCGCGTCGATATGTGTAGCCATCTCGAGCGCCATACACATATCCAACATCCCACTCAAGCTCAACCCGCTCAGCAAGACTTTTAAAAACAACAATTGCAAACACGGCAAACCAACAAAGCATTTTAAGAGCTGGGATATACTAAATAAATCCTGTAAAGTGCAAAAAGTTATTGGGATCCATACTCAAGCTAATAGTTTGGATTTATATACAAGATTGCACTATTGAATTTTTCACGTGTGGGAACAAATTAATAGTTGCAAGTGGCGTACCTAAGGTCATGTATTCCAGATAGATTGTTTGTTTGGTCAATAAAACTGTGTGAACTGCGCCTTGCATTTCACAAGAGTTTCTGCAAATTTTTATTTTGCGTAAAACAACAAAAGTTGGGTATGCATGTTGTGGTTGGCGAAAACAAAAATTAAAGAGTTTGCTCAATAATCATGGGCTACTTTGATTCAGTCAAAACAAGTCAGCTAAGCAAAGAAAATTTACTCGGTGATGGGCTTTGTCTTTACAGCGAATTTAAAATAAACTGCCAGGCTTTATTTATTTAAAAGAACCTATTTCAAAGCACAAGAACATTTTTGGACAAAAGCATTTTTGTTTCCTTGAAAAATAAACGGAGAGAAATTTTGTACTTTTTTTGCGCACACTCTTGATTCATTTACACATTTTATATTACTCTTGCCAGACAAATAAAACACCAAGGCTCTAAACCATGGCCGGACCGAAACCTGCTCCAGTAGATCCCAGGGTGGCTCTACAAAATAAAGTAAATACGAAGGTAGTTATGACCAATGAGTTCAAGGGCGGATTGATTGTGGGTGTAGAAAATAGCGACCAAGCAAAGATAGCTGAGAAGGTGGGAGCACGCGGGGTAATAGTCATTGGCACAGAATATAATGCACCTACAAACAGAACCGTTACAGCTGACCCCGCGGTGGTTCGAGATGTCCTGAGCAGCGTGTTGGTCCCAGTAATTGGCCGTATAAGTCTCGGACATGTTATAGAAGCCAAGGTTATGGAAGCATGCCATGTAGATGCAATTGATGAGCACGAAGGAAAGAATCAGGCTGCTGATGAGGGTATTGAAAAGTTTTCATCCAATATTCCAATTATTGCAGGAGTTGAAAACCTCAGAGAAGCACTAAAAGCCATTCTCCAGGGTGCATCTATGCTTCGCACTCATTTTATGCTAAAGGACGACAGGCCGCTAATTGGAGAAACAATCAAGGTGCTTACAAAGATATCGGATGATATTGAAAGCCTAAAGGGAAAAACTGA
>JANBTU010000139.1:0-33877 GCA_027578755.1 Coemansia sp. RSA 1199
TCGCAGCACAATGCATCAAAAGACGGGCAAATAACTCAAGTGCCGTGATGTCTTGCACTTCGCCAACGTCAAAAGAGCCGACAAGCTCCTGGGTGCAGGTAAATAGTTCTGGGGAGACGCAAAAGCTGATTGCAGCAATACCGTGCGCAACCCTAATAACTGATTTATTAACCATGACTAAGGATAAGTGAAGAGTGACTGTTCGAATAGCCGAGTTTTAAATTTCGCAAAGTTTTGGCAAGTTGTAACCAATAAAAAGTTAAAGAAAAAGGAGTCAAGATAGAGTAATTTTATGTTGCCAATATTTGGCCACTGTTTTGTTTAAATTAAATAAGCTTTTTATTGCTAAGATGTATGCATTCACACGCCCCAGTTTATGAAGATTACCAACAATGAATTCCCATGCCTGTAAACCGACATTCACTTTGTACAACTATTCTATAAATGTCATATGGTGTCAAGTATTGTATATTCTAGTATTCGTTTAAACTAAATATTATACTCTCTCATTTGTTTTATTTAATAAAGTAGTCACGTTTAACACCGTGCTTAAAGGTTTCCACTTGTCTATTTGTTTCACAACATAGTCGCTTTTTAAAAACAGGCAGCTAGCTTATGAAAATCATAGTCTACTATACGTGTATGAATCCACATGCAAAAATCCCACATCGACATTTATGCATGTCTGCAAATTTTCCAAAATAGAGCCAAAGTCCCCAAATACAGCAAGTGTACACCCATGTGTGGCTTTAAAGAATGTGCATTTTTCACATGAGCGGTATTGTGAAAGTAAATTTATTGCTAAACATCTACAATCTAAATAATGAGATGAACAAAATCAGAAAACTCGTCGTTTGCCTCTCTAAATCCATCCACATATTCCCACTGCCACTGGTTGCCACCATGCTGGAAAACATACACAATGGCGCATTCGGAGGCAAGCTGGTGACCAAAGCCCAATTTAGACGGGAACTTTAGCCTGGAGAAAAATTCTAGAGCCACAGTCAGCCCCTCGTCGAACCCCGCAACATAATGGCCAAATCCAAAGTCGCCCTCCCACTGTGCAACATAGTTCATGTGGCCCTGCAAGCGCTTCTCCCGCCATTCACTGCGTCTCTCCTCTGCCATTCTGACAATAACCTCACATGAGGGCTCGACAGAAAAACTCCAACCGAATGGAAAGTATTCGGACGGCATGGCACCCACATTTATTGCAAACTGCATGCTCCAGAACCCTGCGTCGTGCTGCAGGCGCCAAGTCCAGTAAAATGTACCCGCAGTCGTGCTGTTATACACTTTAAGCTGCTCGCGGGAAAACTCTCCCATGCTCACGGTCGGATTTGTGCCCTGACAGCTGATATCGGGCAGTATGCTACTATATTCGCCAATAACTAGGTTTCCTTCGAGCTCGACACTAGCATGCAATAGCTCGGGCATGTCGATTTCTTGAAGCTCTTTGATCAGACGTTTCACAGGGTATTGCTTTTCTTCGGGTCGAAACACCCAATATTTGTGCGTATCAAGAACGACAAACCCGAACCTTCTGCGCAATCTCTTTACAATACATGCGTATTTGTCCAAGTTCCACGCATCACCCACGTAAACTGGCAAAGTTGGCGACTGCGCACGCACTTGCTTTAGAGCGCGCTCGTAGAATGCTTCAAGCTCCGGATGGTCTTGCGGCTCATTGATAACTTGCAAACCCACAATGTTGGTGACCTGAGCAAGCAAGTATGCAAACGCGTCGATGCACTTTATTGCCATATCTTGATGGTTGCGGGATTCAAAGAGCCGAGCTGGACCAGTAGCACCCGAGTGCGAGTCGTTGTTTTGTCCACCTGGTAACGCATGTATGTCGATGAGTACGCCAATGTCGAATTCAGCCGCCCATGAAATAATCCGGCCAACATAATACAGCGCACGGTCGTATGTTTGCGCACGAGAGTAGTACTTTTCAGCGACAAACCCGTAGCCAAGGATCCAGTATCCAACGGGCAGCCGCACGGAATTGATTCCTATATTAGCCATGCGCTCAAAGTCAGCACGCTGTAGCCACGAGTCCCAATGTGCTTGCATTTTCTCGGCACTGCACTGGCCCATACACTCGACCAAATCACCTTCGGCTTCTGGATTGTGCGTGGCGTATTCCTCGTAGATCCGTGTTGCTATCCACGGCTCTAGGCAAAACATTGATCCCAAATTGACACCGTATTGCTTGCGATAGCGGAAAATACGGGCTCGTGCCGCGTCAAACGGAGCTAAAGTGCCTAGCCGTGCGCTTAGCTGTGCGTAGTCTGGCGGAACACGCACAAATTTGTTCTTAATACTCGTCAGAACGCCCATATTTACAAAGTAAAGAGGTGTAAATGATAGAGTTTATGTATGGCAGAAAGAATATGAGAATGACGGGTATGCCAGTTCTATGAGCGGTATTACATACTTTATATGAGGAGGGTCCAGGCAAAAAAAGTTTAATAGCCAACATGTGACGCAATGAAGTACAGATATGTCCTTGCATCCAAGCATCACAGTGTTTAGAATTACAGGGTTTCCCGTGTCAATTCTGTCAAAACAAAACGAGCACTATACAGTACAGATCATAGTCTATAACGCGAATACAAACACGTTCTAGTCTAGACGATTTATTGCATATACACCATATATAATTCTATACGAAAACAAACGACCACGCTATTAATCAACAGGAAGGCTTCCGTTAGCCAGCCGGCCATACAACTTGGGCGACGCCTGAGCAATCCACATGGGGTCAACCGCCGACACCGCTCGTGCATGCAACTTGTTTGTAAACACAAGCTGGTCATAAACAACGGCAGCAACTTTTTTCCCAAACAACGCCGACCCTGGGTGCACGTTCACTGCTTGCGACCCGTTCAACGAGCGGTACGACCCATCAGGCTGCAACAGCGCGCAGTTGTGGAAGAATCCGCACAAAAAGCACCTCAGCACAGCGTCCATGTCTGTGCCACACGTTGTTTCGGTGTTTAGTCCGAGGCGGACGCACAAGCGGTTGAGCTGTTGACGTACTTCAAGCACATGGCGCATGTTCCGACGGTTGACAAAATGTTCCTGGCACCATTCTTTGTCGCCACGAACCTTGGTGTACGCACGCAATAGGTTTAAATACGTCAAATGGTCGCCGTCTTTCGACCGGAACGTCATTTGCGCCGCATTGCTTTCTTCGCGCTTGTCTGCCGGAATATAAAACAAACTGTCCACAGAAAGCAACGACACAATGTCGATGACTTCCCGCGTGCACCCGAGTTTCTGCGACGCAAATATTACTTTAGAGTACGAGGGCTCCAATGGGAACTCGGACATCCACTTTCCCAGCTCGGTGAGCGCGCCCTTGTCGTCCAAAGCCTCTAGGGCATATAGCTCTAGCAGAGCGTGCTTTAGGGCGCGCTTGGACGGTCGGTCCATAAAATCAAACTTCATGACGTTGTCGACGCCCGATGCTTTGAGCTGCAACACGACCATTGAGAGCTGGCACCGCTTGATCTCTGGCACGCTGTCCTCGGGCAACTGCGCAAAATCCGCCTCTGTATACAGCCGATAACTGAACCCAGCGGCCTCACGCCCTGCTCGACCTGTGCGCTGCCGAGCCGACGACTTGCTAATCGGCTCCACCAACAGCGACTCGCCCACACGTGGATCAAATCCCCGCACTTTGTGCACTCCCGAGTCCACCACATGCCGAATCCCCGGAATCGTCAAACTGGTCTCGGCAATGTTTGTCGCCAGCACGACTTTACGCGTAAACTCTGGAGCCGGCTCAAACACCCGAGCTTGTTGCGCTTGCGGCAGGGCAGCAAAGATTGGGCATGGGAGCAGGCGGGGCACGCCGCGGGGCAACTGGGCGGCGGACTCGAGTAAAAGACGTTCGACATTTTCAATGTCTTCTTGGCCGGACAGAAACACAAGAATGTCGCCGCTTGTGCTCGGCGTCTCGGTGTGGATTTGCAGGACTGACAAGTGCGCAGCGTCCAAATAGTCGGCTTGCGGAGTTGTTGTGTAGTATGTGGTTACAGGAAACTGCCGCCCGGCCACGTACAGAATAGGCGCCGCGTCAAAGTACGCTGAAAAGCGCTCGGCGTCCAGCGTTGCGCTCATCACAATAATCTTTAGCTCGCCAACGCCCGTCACATCTCCATGTACATCGTCAACCACACGCGGCGTCTCTGCATCTGCATCATCCACGGGCTCGGTATCCTGCTCCTCAGGGTCATCAAACTTTATATGCGTACCACGCGACCGGTGATCGCGTTCCACCGGCTCCTCAAACACCTCATCTGCACATTGTGTCCGTATATTGAGCTCGGCCACTCGTTTGCGCTCCCGCTGAATATCCTTCAACATGCCCAACAATATATCCGTACGCAACGTGCGCTCATGAGCCTCGTCAAGCACCACGACTGTGTACCGGCGAAGCAGCGGATCCGACAATATCTCTCGGAGCAACAACCCGTCCGTGCAGAACTTTAGCTGCGTTTTGTCGGACGAGCAGTCTTCAAAACGAATGGTGTAGCCGACACGGGCGCCCAGTGGCGTTCCGACTTCTTCGGCCACTCGTTTGGCAATCGATGTTGCGGCGACTCGACGGGGTTGCGTCACGGCGACTGCGGTGCGTCCGTACTCTGTGAACCCTGATTCGACGAGATATTGCGGGATCTGCGTTGTTTTGCCCGACCCTGTCTCGCCGACTATTACGACGGTTGGATTTTGTTGCACGCTGTGTATGATTGCGCTGCGGGCGCTGTAGATCGGGAGACTTGTGCGCTGGGCGCGCAGACGGAGGGCGTGGTCTTTGTACTCTTGCTTGGTCTTTTTGGCCGTGCGCCGTGCCTCGCGGGCCGGAACCGGCTGTGCCTCGGCTGTATCGGTGCTCGTGCCCTGGAAATCCACCTGCCGCGCCATTCAGAGTCTAACAATGCAAAGGAAAAAGCAACACTAAATTTTTCTGGCTAAAAAAATACAAAAAAGAACCAATAATTAAATCACCAACGGTTGATCAAAGCATGTGATGTTTTGGATATGACTGTGCATTAGCTTTGTAAACTATATATTATCTCGTGGTACCAACATACAAAACAAAAACAACCACTAGAATAGAAAAGAGCGCAGTATAAGAGATCAAGTAAAGGTTTGAGACCGCCGCCCACGCTCAGCACTTTGGCGACGGATCTGCAGGACGGGCGGCTGGGGCTCTCGGTTGACAATGCAAAACGAATCAGTAGAGTTGGCGCTCGACGGATTATCAGCGTCAACTGTCTGCCAGCTTCTCACTGGCGGCCGAACTATCGAATGCAAGCCACCGTCAGTCGGGCAATTGGCGCTTGTGCCCCATGTTTTGAGCCCTGATGCCATGGACCCTGCGCCATACGTTAATTTAGCCGACCCAAACTCAAACACGGGCGCAGGCTTGCGCGAGCTAAACCCTGATCGGGATGCACGGGATGCAGGGGGAATGGGTAATGGCTTGGGCGGCTGTTTGGGCAGCGCCTTGGGCATGGCCGACCAGCGCGGCTGGAGTGCAGGTTGCTGCAAATGCGAGTAGCTAATCGTGTGCCGCGGGCTTTGTGGGTTGAATAAAGTCGAGCCAGACCGCTCAGCCATGTGTTCGGGAAACATCGCCGAAATCTCCGACGTGCTAAACTCCGAGTCCGACATTTCGTCGTCCACGCCCGGTCCGTACGTGGCACTGGGCAGAGCAGATATCGTGCGGTCGGTTAGCGACGTACTCGATGCAAGCGGCACGAACACCGTACACTCTGATATGGAATGGCCTGTCAGTGATGTGTTCGACGACATCGGGGGGTCGTTTGCACAGGCACGTGCAGCAGACCCAAACTCCATGCTTGACAAAAGCATGTCATGTTGCATGGGTGTCCCGTCCATTGTGTCTTCGGAGCGACGGCATCCGTATGCGGCAAACGACCGCATGCCATTTGGGTCTTCGAATGACGATCGAGCGTCGGAGCGCGGAACATGGTATGTGCCCATGACAAATGAGCTGCGCAGGCGGGGCTGCGGCGCACATGCCAGCGTGTGGGCGGCTGGCTCACGCCCGCCGTTAATGGCAGTTTGCTCGGTAAATTTAGACACATGCACAAACGACGGCGACATTAGGGCAGGCGACGGCATGGCAGGCGGACCCATAAGCGGCGTGGAAATGAGTGACGCAGCCGATCCTGTGGGATTCGCCTGAACCAGCGGCGAGCCCCGCACCCGCGACACATGCCTTGACATGCGGCGGTGTACTTTGGCCGGCGGCGACTCCTCGACCACCCGCCGCTTACCACCACCGCCGCCATACTTGCGCAGCTGCCGTTTAATGCCCTGGCCCGTAACATCCTCGGTTTTGCTGCAAATAAAGTCCCACCCACGGCGCAGCTTTCCTTTTTGCCGCGGCACTGGAAACTGCACATACACGTCGCGTACGCTGATTGTTGGGATATCGCTTGAGCTGGCCATTGCGCTCGCATGGGCGGTTGCCAGCCCGGTGGATGGCGGGCTACGGACTCCGCCGAGGCAGGAGACTGGTGGGCGGTCGACTATTTGCGCACGTGCAATGGCTTCGGCCAATATGTCGGCCGAAAGCGATGGCTGCTCTTGCAGTACACGACGAACGTGTGTGTCCAGCTTGGACCGCCACATTGTGTAATCGGCACGCGATGCAAAGCGCACAACGATGGATGTCTTTTGCGCGTGCATAGATGATGCGCCGTGGGGCTGGAACGGCACAGCGTGTAGGTACGCGGCGGGCGAGCCCTTGCATTGCGCCAGCTCCAATACCTCAATGATCTGGCAGGGTCCCATAATAAGCTCGTGCTTTCCTGGCGCCGGCATAAAGTTCCGAGCCCCTGACGCCGTGCCCGAGCTTGAGGCAATCACGGCAAAGTCGTCAAACAGCCACATGGTGGCAGCACGGTCCGGCGGCAGCGCAGCTCCATTGCCTGCCCGATGCGGATTTGTCGTGCGCACCCCGCCGGCATGCGCCAACCTATGTTCGTCTCGCGTCACGACCGACCAATCAACACCACTAATTACTTTGGACAGCGCGTCAAGACATGCAAAGCTGTCGAGCTTCAATCGCGCGTCCTGGATTTTACGGATCCACACATCGACTTGTTCGGCCACTTCGGAGCCATTCGCATGCTGTTGCGTCCAGCCTTCGGTTGTTGCCAGCAATGTGCGCATGAGGAGCGGGTATTTGAGCAGGCGTTGGAACGGCAGCGCCAAAAACGCTTCCATCGGAAGTGACCGGCACTCGGGGCGTTGTTGCCGTTCTTTCCAGAACACGGAGAACCCATGGCTTGTCCGCCGCAGCTCCTCAACAAGCCGTAGCGCGTTGTCCTGGTTACAGATATACCGCGCGTATACGCGAAACCGCGCTACAAACGGCAGCAACACGTCGGATATGTCCCACACTACTGGATACTGCTTGCGCTGCCGCTCCATAAACGCCGTATTAATGTCTTCGTGTAGCGCAAGTATCTCGCCAATGTTGCCAAACAGCAAATCCACCTGCTCGCTCGACACAATACGCAGCTCACGCAACGGTCCCAGCAGCACACGAACGGCAATCCGCAAGTCCCGCACATAATCGGCCTCTGTATGAATGATTTCAAATATAACTTCTTGTCGCTTTACTTCTTTGGCGTCCATGCTGCTGTTCTCTATTTCGTGCTGCGTAAACCCCTCGCGCCACAGCATCCGGGACTTTGCTGGGCTGTTTGCATCTACACGAACCTCAATCGACGGTCGTCCTGTCCCGCTGTCTTGCGATGGCCGGCTGCCCGTACGTGCCAGCGGCAAAAGTACCATGCTTTGTGCTGCGAATATGTTATGCTAATAATACCTAAATTTGTCAATGCAGAATACCAGTACAAGAAAAACCCTCCTTTGGCCAGACACCACTGCGCGAAAAAAGTGAAAATAGTTGCTGTAAACAATATAAAAGTGGAGACCATAGAAAGAGGCGCAAAAAGGGAAGCAACGTCTTTGTATCCTGCGTATAAAGAAGTGCGTTTCCGTATTTGGGCGCGGTCCCTGCAACACTATTTTGTTGGGATTGAGGTTGAGCGCAACAGACCACACGTGGACTTGTGCTTCAAAAGCCCTGCTTCAAAGACACTTCAACCTAACATTGAAACGGATGTGGTCGTGCGTGTATTTGGCTGCAAACCAGAGAGTAATTAGATAATAATAATCAGAATGTCGAAAACAGGTGAAAGTATGGGTCGACCCCGGGCTCAGGAGCCGGCTCCTGTGGCGGCTCGGGGTACTTGTCAAAGTTGCACGTGTCGCCCGGATGCCGGTGCGGCGGCACAATGGGCGCTGGCACGCCACGCCGCACCAGCACATCCCAGTCGATCATTGAAAACCATGGATGCGCCTTGACGTCGCGTCCATCGCCCTGCAAATTGCCCAGCCGCTTGCTGACATCGGCTGTCAACAGCCGCTGGATCAGATCTTTGGCAGCTGGAGTGAAGAACCCAGGAAACACCAGCTTACCGTCCAGAATCTTCTCGTAGATCCCAAACGGATTGTCGTCGTAGAACGGCGGGTACCCAGCCAGCATCTCGAATATCAGGATGCCCAGCGCCCACCAGTCCACTGCCTTTCCGTGGCCCTTGCTCTGGATAATCTCCGGCGCCAGGTACTCGGGCGTGCCGCAAAGCGTCCATGTGCGCTCCTCAACGCGCTTGGCAAACCCAAAGTCTGTCAGTTTGACATGTCCAGCTGCGTCGAGCAGCAGGTTCTCAGGCTTTGTGTCGCGCCAGATAATCTTCATGCTGTGCAGGTAGTCCAGCGCCAGCACAATCTCGGCCGCATAGAACCGCGCAACGTCGTCGGGGAACCGTCCTGCGCGCCGCAGATGCGAGAACAGCTCACCGCCAGGCACATACTCCATTAGCATGTACAGGTTGCGCTCGTTCTGCATCGTGCACTCGAGCTGCACAATAAACGGGTGCCGCGACACCTCCAAAATGTTCTTCTCGTTGTTGATGTGCTCCACCTGCTTGAGCTTGACCACCTGCGACTTGCGCAGCACCTTCATCGCATAAAACCGCTGTGTGCGCTTGGACTGGCACAAAAACACCCGTCCGAACGTACCTGTGCCTACACTTTATGCTATTAATATAGTGCAACTCCTGCATGTTCGTGCATATATGTCCTTCGTGGCTCGAACGCCCTTTTCTTCGGTGGCGTTCAGTCTGAGGCTGACAATGGATACGCTGAAACCCATGGAACTGTGCTGTGCTTACCTAGTGTGTGAAGTAGTTGGAAATCTTCAAGCGCCCGCCCTTCGGATGGCTCGCTGCAGACAGCTGCCGAACCTGCGGCGGTCCCGGGTCCGGCGTGTAGCATGTGCATTGCGCTGCTGTCGACGTGTGGCGCCTGGTGCTGGCTGCACGCATGCTGGGGCTGCTGCTGACCTGTGTGCTGAAGCATTGGTGATGCGTGCTGCTGGTGATAAATTGAGCCTGGAGTCACAGGCTGTTGATGATAAATAGCGCCAAGAGTCTCGGGCTGCTGCTGATGGTTAAAAGGCAGAGTCACGGGCTGCTGAGCGAATGCTGGGGCCTCGGGCTGCTGGCTGAATGCAGACGCAGGCAGAGGAATTGGCGATGGATGATGCGCAATAAATGCTGCGTCCAATCGAGTGTGCTTTGCTGGATGCGCAGATACGTCAGGCGAAATGCTGGCTGGCGTAGCGGCGCGCGGGCTGCTGAGGCGGCGCTTGGCAGGCGGCGATGGCGCGGCAACAGATGCAGCAGTTGCAGTCGGCGATGCGAGCGGCGGAACTGCGTGCTCTAGCGGCGTCTCGACGTACAGATGGTACGAGCGCAGTGCCGGCGAGTCCGGATGTGACGCGGGCAACGAGCGCGGAGGGTCCGGATGTGATGCGGACAGCGGGCGCGCTTGCGAATTGAGGGCCAGGCCCTTGGCGGCGCGGGCGGCCTGGAAGCTGGGCGAGGAGACAGGAGGCGAAGCCGCCCTGCTGGTGGCAACCGAAGTTTGTGGAGTGTTGCTGGCCGAGTGGCTCGCAAGGGCTGGCGATGCGGGGCTTTCGGTGCCGGTCAGGGTCGAAGGGCCAGCGCTGGGTTCAGGTGTCTGTGCGCGCTGCGAGGTTGCCTTCAAGTGTGCGAGCTTTGCATTCAGGCGACCAAACATTGGGTCAGGCCAGAAGGTCAAAAGTTTGTTCCTGGGCAGGAATTACAAATAAGCAAATAAATATGCGCAAAAGAGCAAGAGAGAAAAGCAGCTGCCAAACAAACGAGGCTGAAAGCGGCAAGATTTTCGCAGATAAAACGTCGCTTTCTCCCCGCACACTGTGGCTTCCTCCCCATGCTGGCGGGTCGCAGCTGTTCCCAAGTGCTGGTGTCGGCTGTTTAAAACCTCATGTGTCTCAATCACGCTGTGCTGCGCCCGAAGAAAAATAGAGCGGCCTAGACTCGCCAGCTATACTTCCACGCTGCTTCTTTTCAAGCCCATTTAATGCGTCTTTCTCTCTAAAGCTGTCTATATTAACGCTCCTTTCTCCCTTTTGACTTTTTACATATATCGAATTCGTGTGCACTCTTGAGAAAACTCAATGCCAAAGAAGCGCTCGTCCGCCGCTCGCTCTGCCGCGCGAGCAGCACATGTCACATCTCCCGCCTTGGCGCTAGATACAGATCAACAGCCAGATGCTAGTCCAGCCAAGCGACAGTGGCTGTGGACAACCATACGCGTTGCTGCACTGGCCGCTGCTGCTGCAACAGCATACATTGCACGCGACTCGCCACATGTGCTGGGTCTAAGCTCACGGTCCGAGGACCCGCCAAAGTCGCCGAGCCAGAACATTGGGTTCATGGCGCAGGTGCTGCAAAAGTCGCAGGGCCAGAACATTTGCAAGCCCGAGGGATTTGTCAGCGACACATATAGCGACTTTGACAGCGTCGAGGCCCTCAACCACCGTGTAGCCCGTCCGCTGGACAGGCTGGTGCACACAAAGTTCTTCCGCACGCTCAAGGTCGACTTGTACAAGCCATGCCAGTTATGGCGCACTGAGGGCTCGTGCTTCCAGCGCGACTGCATTGTCCAGCCGCTGGATGCCAGCAATGTGCCCGCGGCGTGGTGCGCCGAGACTGTCGACCAAAACAGCTTTGGACCCTTTCTGGTAAGCTCTCTCTTTGCTGTGACGTGGCGTGATTTGGCTGCATCGCAGAAAGAAAATACCTATATTTGGAATTACGGCTAAATGTCACCCCATGTTTTCATTTGTTTGTCAGCGCAATAGGGTTCGTTTCCACGCCAGCGGCCCGAATACACAGACAAAGACTTTGCTGTGGTGAACGACGAGACGTACGGCGACGGGCTGTGGGTCGATCTGGTTGAGAATCCCGAGCGATTTACCGGCTATGCTGGCGCCGGCGCCAATGCGGTGTGGATGAGCATTTACCAGGACAACTGCTTTGGCGTGGCACCGTATTTGCAAGATACAGCGGGCGGCTGGGGCAGCCAGCTGGTCAACATTGACGGCAAGTCGATGCCATTTGTGCAGCCGCCGCACAAGCGCCGTGAGCTGGCGCCGTTCCTCGAAAGTCTGGCCGAAGAAGACCGCGGCGTCACACTGCCAGCAGATGTGCCGCGCGAGTACCGTGTGTTCTACCGAGCAGTGTCTGGTTTGCACGCTTCAGTATCCACGCATATCTGTGCCGAGTACTTTAACGCCACGTCAGAGCAATGGGAGCCCAACTTGGGCTGCTTTATTTCCCGCATTGGCGCGTTCCCCGATCGCTTGCAGAACATGTACTTTAACTTTGTGCTGCTTACGCGAGCGATCCAGAAGATGGAGCCATACATTGCTTCGTACGACTATACGACTGGCGTGGCCAAAGACGACCGTGCGGTGCAGCGCTTGATTCCCAAAGTGCTCAAAGCCGTGCGCAAAGCCGGGCTGGTGTTTGACGACAGTGAGCTGTTCCTGGGATCTGACGGTCATGAGCTAAAGGCAGAGTTCAAAGACAACTTTCGCAACATCTCGCGTATCATGGACTGCACAGGGTGCGAAAAGTGCCGTTTATGGGGCAAGACACAGACCCTGGGGCTGGCGACTGCACTGAAGGCGCTGTTTTCGTACCCTGACCGCGCGTTCCGTGGGCGATTTACGTCGCTGGACTTTAAGCGCAACGAGGTCGTCGCGCTGATCACCACGTACTTTCAGTTCTCGCGCAGTCTGGACGCGATTGAGATGTTCCGCGACATGTACCAAAACATTGTGACTGACTGGCGGGCCTCTCAGGCGTCTCAGCTGCCAAACACCTAAGTTTTGACTGTTTCTTTTTGTACAATTTATATTACGCTGAATGCCCCTAATCACATGAAATATGCGAGACAGCCATAACTATTTTGTGAAAGTGTATAAATTATCAGCTATGAAAAATATTTACAGGGGTAAACTTTTATTTTGAACCTGTTTTGCACACTAGCTATTCGATTAAATAGAGGCAAATGACTAGTCTTATTCTGTCGCCGTCCGAGCAGGACTTTATTACGCGGGGCGTCGAAAAGGGGTTTCGAGCAGACGGCCGTGGTAGCCTCGACCGGCGCGAAGTAACGCTGCGCACAAACATGATCTCGCAAGCCAACGGCAGCGCACGGTGTCGGATAGGACACTTGGGCCTAGGTACCGATGTCCTTGTGGGCATCAAAGCCGAAGTCAACACATGGTCACCTGGCGAGCCCGAATCGTCCGGATCAATCGTATGCAACGTCGAGTGCTCGCCCAGCGCCGCCCAAGAGTTCGAAGGCCGCGGTGCCGAGGACCTAAATGTCGAGCTCACCCAAACTCTTGACCGTATGTTTAACGGGCCGCAAAGCGGCATCGACATGAGCAAGTTGTGTATAATTCCCAAGCAGGCATACTGGGTGTTGCATGTGGATGCGCTTGTGCTCGATGTAAAGGGCGGGATTGTAGATGCCCTGGTGTGGGCGACGCGGGCGGCGTTGTTGTCGACAAAACTGCCTCGGGTGGTTGTCGAGTCTGTTGCGGACGAAGACGGCAATTTGCAGAGCGAGTTTGACGTGGTTGATGATGCCGAGGACCAGGTGGCAATCGAGGGCGTGGAGAACTTGCCCCTGTCAGTGACGTTTAATCAGATTGGCAAGCGCTTTGTGATCGACGCGTCTGAGCAGGAAGAGGCAGTGACGCAGGCTAGTCTTACGGTGGCCGTGTCGCCGCAGTTGGAAATCTGTGCTGTGCAAAAGGGCGGCTTCTTGCGTGGGTTCCCGCCGTCGCTGCTGTCAGAAATCATGCAAGCTGCGCGCCGTGTTGCACGAGATGAGTTTGCAAAGTTCAAGGAGCTGTATGTGGCTGCTGCGTCCTACCAGGCTGGCGATGAGCCGAGCACAGGCAGCACGTTCCTAGGTGCATTCTAAAAAGTTGATAAATAAATGTGCATATCTGGGATATGCCTTTTTGTTACTCTGTCATGACAGAAAACAAGGGATTTTGGCTGACGTAGAAACGACGCTGCAAAATGTCTTTTGTTTTTCTGAAAACAAGCTGCTTCTTTTCTTTTCTTTTCTTTTTTTCTTTTATGGCTGTTAATATATGTGCCGTAAATCAAACTAAACAGTAACCGCCCATTCACCAACACCAGGTACATTGCAAACGTGCTCGATGATGTCATTAGATAAACTCAATAACATCCCTCAAATCCCTTAACCATTCAATTACAGCTCTCTCTCCTGTGGGACCAGAACACAAGCCACGAATAGTGTAAGTAATTGGGGAGGGATGTGGCTAGACATTGCATTTTCGTCTAATATTTTCTACTATTAATACGTGCTGTGATATTTTCACGCTAGTGAATCGCCTTTATCCCTCGAATAAAGAAAGAAAACAGCATTCTGTATTTTATTTTGAAGACACAAAAAGACTATATGCGGCTTGTATTTTCTGGCTTGCCCCTGAATGGTTTGAACAGAGTGCAACATAATTGTAAACGACAAAGGTTCTCGGACTTGCCAGTTACAAAACAGTTTTTTCAACATGTTGAAATGTGATTCGCTAAACATTTAGGAACCCGGAATACAGTATTTGAATTTCACTATTTGGCTTTATATCAGTCTGTGCGTATCCAGCCGCAGCATTTTATATTGAATTAGAGCTCGGCAAAGTGGCTGTGAAATTACAACTGCTTTTTTCCTTTGCCGCATACGTGCTCCCTCCCTGCTCCGGGAACGTTACGCTAAAGAAAAATATGTATTAGTAGCTTGCATACTGAGACTGTGCTTTTGAGCCAGCCTCGTAACAGAAAAAGGTGGATACAAAAGCCGTACAGATTAGATACATTTCGTGTGGCGAGAACAAGCACGGCGTTGTTAGCAACTCTTAAATCCCTCCCCTAGCTAGTGCCCAGTCTGACATAAATCGGCAAGACATACAAGGCTTCTTGTTTCAGACTCTTTTTCTTTAGCATTTTTTCTCCTCTTATTTTTACAACATTTTTGCCAGTACTCTTACTGTAAAGGTGTATTTATCCCGCATTCTCAATAGGCGTTGGCATTTATTCTTAGAACACCTGACCTATTTTACACCCAGTCTATATTTTATCAAACTGGTTTGCGTGACTGGCATATTTATAGAATTTCATTTACTCGTTTGAGCAATTTCTTAAACGCCGGCTAGACTGCTTCTATATCTTACGGTTTATAGAATAGCTGGAGACTAGATCATACGAGTCATACATTATTTATCCGGCTTGCTCGTTGCATTTTATCTGTTTCTGGCACCAGCTGGTCTACAGTTGTCACATACTACCAATATCTTTTCAAACGATAGAACCATGAAGTCCACAAACCAATTGATGGCCCGGCTGCCTAAAATTGGCGTCACACGGTCGTTTAGCTTTTCTAACCCAAAGGCAGCAGCGGCTATCGTCGTTTTCGCATCATTTATCGGCATGGTTCTGGGTCCGGGCATAACCAACTCGTACGGCGTGTTTGAAGAAGAGTACGAAAACCGCTTTAGCAACAAGGATACAGGCAAGGGCGCTCTATCGCCAGCCATTGCCATTGCCTCCGTGCACGTATCAGTAAACTACTTGTTCACAACTATTGCTGGCGCGCTGTGCGAGCGAATCGGCATGGGATTGACTACGTTTATCGGCGGAGTGATGTTGGGAGTCGGGAGCTTTGCGGCTGGCTTTTGCACAGAGGTATGGCAACTGGTGCTGACACAGGGAGTTTTGGCTGGAGCCGGCGTGGGCACAATCTTTATTGTGGTGTCGACTATTCCAACGTCGTGGTTCAGCAAGAACCAAGGGTTCCTAATTGGCGTTGTGCACTCGGGCTCAGGCGTCGGCGGACTGATGCTAGCACCGCTGACCCGGTTCCTGATCAACAAGTACACGCTCATGGGTGCGCTCAAGATCATGGGCGTGTTTTTGGCAATCGGCATAACGCTAGTGAGCCTGGGCATGGCGACCAAGCCCGAAGAGCTGGTCGACCAGGAGGAGGAAGAAAACATTGACCGCATATCGACCAACGACAGTGTCAGCGAGCACAAAGTCAGCACGCTTGCCAAGAAGCGCATGTCAGTGCGCAGCTTTGGTGTTCGGGACGTGCACAGCACGGGCGGCGTGCTTCGGTCGCAAGAGTTTTGGTACCTGAATATCGCAGTGATGCTGGCCGAGGCGGCGTTCTACGTTGTGCTATTCTTCCTCCCGGTCTACGCCATTGGGCTCGGGCTGACTAGCGAACAAGGCGCTCTTATTGCCGGCGTTGCCAACGGCGCGACCATTGTCGGACGCATCACGATTGGATACATTGCCGACTTGTCTGGCAACATCAACATGTTTTTTATTACGCATCTTCTGGTCACTCTGTCGTGTTTCTTCTTGTGGTTCCCGGCAAAGTCGTTTATGATTATGATGGTGTTTGCATGCACATTTGGACTGTTTGCTGGCAGTTTGACGCCCATGGTGCCGCTGTGCTCGGTGACGTTGTTTGGCCAAAATGGACTGGCCAACAACGTGGGTCTTTTGGGAATTGGCATGGTGCTGACTACTTCTGCAGCGCCAGTGGTTGCTCGTGTGTTTTACGAGAAACTTGGCCAGAATGGCGCGGGATATGGCACTGTTGCGCTGTTCTGCGGTGGCATCTATTTCCTGGCCACGCTCAGCATCTTTGCGCTTCGCATGTGCGTGTCTCGCAAGCCGTGGGCCAAGATTTAATAGGTTGCACTATCATGCATAGTTTACATATCATTCAATTAAAACCCTTGTTTATCGCTACTTGTTTGAACCACAGACACGCATATTTGATGCATGGGTACCGCTTATCTGCGCCATTGTGTTATGCTTTAATTTAAATGTTTCCCGCCGCCATGCGGCAGCCAGACATTGAGCGTGCATCGCGTATAGCGCTTATTGTTCAAAATGTTCTATTCTTCTCGATATGCTGGGAAACTGCAACTGCATTTCTGTTCTTTCTTCAGGGAAGGGACGTGCGGGCATCAAGGCGTGGATCTGGGCCAATGATGCCCAAAGCACGAGCCAATGGCTTATCAGCACAAATGTCACGAGAACGTATCTGCTTGAAACTAAAATTAGTCACTAGAGTTTTTCTCTTCACTCTTTATTTCTTGTTGAATTGAAAATGCTTGCACATTCCCAACCAGTCTTTCTCACAAAGCTACATCTTTGCCTTTTCAACTGTCTTTAGGCCATTATTCCTTTAAATTATCTGGGCAACACCAAAGGACCTCAAACACAGCCATTTTTGCGCTTTATCCCCGCGTTATTGACCCACTTTCTCCGCTTATTCTCCACCCTGCTCGCACAAAGAGGCAAAGGAAGGCCCTCCCTCTACTATTTTGCAAAAAGACTCCAGACCTTTATTCTGCTTGAATTTTCGCAAACTTGACTCACTTGCACTTTTTATTATTATTCCTTATTATTCGTAATTTCCAGCAAAAGCCGTTGGCGTGTTTCTAACCTGGATTATTTTTACGCTGCCGCATACACTCATGGAGCCCGGGACGCACCGGGACCTTTCGGCAGCATTGGCCGATAGCAATTGGCACAAGCGCCAGGCACATTGCGCACACCCACGACGGCAGCCCGGAGAAAAGGACGCGTCGGTACCAGCAACTACACATACTATAGAGCCAAAGTTTATGCATATAAGCATGCAGGGCTCGTCGGGCGACTGCTGTATAGTGCCCAAGCCTGTGCGGTCGGCGCTAGAGTTTGTCACAGATATGGCCCAGCTCGCGATGCCGTCGCTGTTTATGGCCGATATGGAGGATGGCTGCGCTTTCACAAAGGCGCTATGTAACAATATTTCTAGCCCGCTCCGGCAGGGCAGCCAAGCAGCAGTACCACACAATAACGCTGCTGCGCACAATGTGTCCAAGCACACTAACGAAGAACCAGGCGATGTGTTTGGGTTTGACTCATCGGAGTCTTGCGCTTGTACGTGTGCGTGTTGCACAAGCCACTGTTGTTTCTCGTCGTCTGTGGCGACAATGCGCAACTGGAAGGCGTCGGTTTTGCAGTCTAAAAATGTGGGCCTGGTATGTCGCCTGCCCAGTGCGAGCACACGGCAGAGACATGCAGTCTCACGCAGCTTGGTCGAGGAGACGCTCCGGCTTGCAGGCGCAACTGTCGATGTCAGAGACTCCATGTCGCAACACCATGCATATAACGCCGACAATAAACTGACCCTGGCAACATGGCCGGCCAGAGAGCCACCAGCGTACAGCACACACCGATATCAACAGCTTTTGCAGGATATTGAAAGTGACAGCAACGCCACCAAAACGCCATCAGCATCGGGGTCATCCAACATGTCTACTGCGGATGATGCAGCTGTGCTTGACCATGCATTGATTTCAGCTGACAAACTGCTTCTGGTTAATCAGTATTTATTGCGCCGCATTCGAAAGCTCGAGCTGACAAATCAGATTATCAAAGAGGCGTATGTCGAGGTGAACGAGATTCTCGACACTGAGCGCCAGTACAACACGACACAGCTTCAGGCTCTGCGGCGAAAGCACGATGAGGACCTAGAGAAGCTTGTCGAAGAGCTCACTGAGCGCGCCAACCTCTGCCGCAGCAGCAGCGTGCAGTCGTTTATAAGCGAAGACGATGCGGGCGACATGGATTACATGTTCAAGCCAGGGTTCACAACTACACGCAATGGTGTCTCAGTGTCGTGTACATCGTCGCCGCTGATGGGCAGCTCAACAGGCCGCAGTTCTTCGCCGCTGCCACCGGGGATTCCGCGTAGTGTCTCTGATACGACCTTTACGGTGATATCGGACAGCACGAGCACCGTGCTTCCGTGCGAGTTGAGCATTGAGTTTATGCAGCCTGCTTCCGAAAACGAACTGAACGATGAGTCCGAATCGGAGAGCGAGGGCGAGCCCAGCGTTGTCTTTGAAAGCATGGCCTGGGATCCCGAAGTTGTTGACGATGGTGACGAATCAGATGTCAGCGGCTTTTCTGAGGACAGTGATAATGACGACTCTGGTCTAGAGTTTAACTCTGCACTGGCGCGCCAGATGCGCGATGTTGACATTACGACATCGTATAGCAGCGGTTCAGAGTCAGATTCCGAGTTTGATTCGGACTATGCTTCGGACACCGAGTCCGAGTCGGGATTTTCTGGAGCCGACTACGACGATCTGGCGCTTGACGAGAACAATGCGCCTGTACATATTTCCAGCCAGCGTATTACAGCAGATGACTACGCGTCCATCGACCCAGTGCGCGCTGTGATCGACCGCTACTATCCGCAGTCGGGCAAACTGTGCATTTCTGCAGATATTGACGATGTTGTTCTGAACCCAGTTAGCGACATGGCACATCGTGTTCAGGGCGGCGACTGGGCCACGTCCGAGGACTTTAATTGCCGGCGCAGCGCAGACAGCAATGACGCTGTCATCGACATGACGGATGCCCATGATGCCAATCTGATGTCGCCAACATGGCCAAAGAAGACGGCGGAGGAGCTGGAAATGGAACACAACGCGCAACTGCCTGCCGACCAGCGCCTGGCAAAGTTTATACATCGAGCATCGTCGCACCTGCAACAGGGAGCACGCGGCGGACTGACTCTAGGATTTATGCTGCACAATCTTGAAGTTCAGGCGGAGAAGTTTGCGTCCAACCATGTGTCGGTGCTGTGTGCCTTTATCGAGTCGATGTACCAGCTGGCCGAATCGACGGGTGGTGCGGGAGCGGACCAAGCCGACGCAACCAATCAGCGGCGGTCAGCGTTGTCCAAGAAGCAGCGCGACGAGGCAAGCTCGCCGAAGCAGGCGGTTATGCGGATAGTGCGGCTGCTGCATACGTTTATTACAGCGCCAGAGGATCAGCTGGTAATTCTACAGCAGCTAGAGGCGCTGTCAGAGGCCAACAGCCAGATCCGGCCGCTGAGACACGCGCAGCTGCTGCGGATTCTCTACGAGAGCGAGCTGGTCGACCGCAGCACGATTATCCGCTGGTACACATCGCTGCCAGGTGTCAAGGATAGCGAACTTGTGTCGGCCAGCACCACGGCTAGCGATAGTAGCAACAATAGTCACAGCGATGATGCGGCAAGGGTTACGCGAGGCAAGCTGCTGCGGGAGAACGCGTCGGCGCTGATTATAGAGCTTGCGACAGAGGAGCCATCGTCGGGCAGTGCAGGGGTGGTGAGCGCTCCGGCCAATGCCATGGATGAGTTGCACCACCAGATCCTGCTGCAGCAGACTGGGTCGCTTGCTGGCAGCACGAGCGCGTCAACACCGTGTGTGACAGGAGTTGGCGGCATGGGCACGCTGACACCGGTTTCAGAAGAAAGCCAGTTTGTTTTGCGGTCGCAGACAGCGTCGGGCCACGAGTCATCGAGCAGCAAGGAGAGCTCACGGGGACGGGTGACTACCAGCACATCATATGTGTCTGTTTTGTGTCGCACTGGTAGCGTCCTGAATGTGGACCACGAGGGGTTTGCGCGGCAGCTGGGCCTGGAGAGCGCAGTGGGGACGCTGGCTGCGTCGGCCATGGCAGGCAATAGCAGTAGCCGGCATCATGCGTGTGTCAATACGAAGCCAGCAAAGCAGGTGACGTTTGCTGCCAACTGAGTGGTATGTGCGCTGATAGGCTCTGTGGCTCTAGCGCTTGCGATACATTAACTTTTCTGTACAAAACACGTTTTATCTTTACATTTCTTATTGATTCTTTGAGTGCTTTGAGTGCTTTGTGCGGGACCAAGGCAAAACTGGTCGAGGGAGGGGATGTGTGGACCATAACTGCCCGGGCACTGCGATATACTGTTATAGTGTGGACATACAAAGGGAGTAAGAAAAAAGTGCTACATTTCAGATCATACTACTGCGTGACTACTGGCAGAAATCTCTGACCCAATACGAGCATGATCAGGCACCCGCCAGTATGGACAACAGTCTCACAAAAGGACGTTGACGACCTCGCGACAAAACATCACCAGCTGCTCGGCCGCATCGACGAGGGCAATCTGAACCAAGAAACACAGCCCAAAAGCGACAAAGCGAGTCGTACGGAACCACGCCCCGTGGCACCAGAAGACGGTTTCCGAGCTGAGCGCCAGCGTCGCCAAAATATGTCGGTTAGCGAGCGACTCGGTCTAACCTCAAGCGATTAAATCCAGTTTTATTAAGAATAAATAACGAGGCCAATCATAGAATCGAACCGAGCCGTCTGTGCTGAATCAGAAAAAATTGGCAAAGTGTCGTCACGCGCATGGGGATGAGGAGGGGCAAAAGACCATCTGGAGTTTTTTTAGCTATTTCGAGTATCTTTGGTTTCTTTCTATTATGCGTTGGGTCTTGTATACTGCGTAAAAGTTTTTAGGATACACTTGCAGGACCGTACGACTGTCTAAACGAGCGGGTGTTTGTTGGTAAACAAAGATAGCACAGGTCAAGATACGTTTAGGGGTTTGGCTACTTGCAAACTAGTTGCGTATAAATCGGATACAGCCCGTAACGGCGTGAACAAGGTAAGCAATAAAGTAGGCTTGAGTTAGGACGCAGTGCTCAACGCCGACATAGCGAGGCACTACAGGTTTCTAACACAAAGTGTAAAAAAACCTGCCATAACCAAACTCTGCAGAAAGTAAGGGGATGGGGGAAGTAAAGGTTGAACACGAAACGCACACAAAAAATGTCGAGTTCAAGCTTGACCTATTTTTTCCTTTCTTTGTTTCTTTTGCTTTATTATTTTTTCAACCACAAGTATCTGAAATTGTCCTTTATTAACCCCTTTTTCCCGTTTGAGCTCCTTTGGATTTTCTCTTCTTGCGTGTCATACTTTTAGCGTGTCAGTAGCTGACGGTTATCGCCAGAGTTTTTGTTTACATTCTCACGCTAGGGGCTCACTACAAAAATAAGCGTAATTCGGGTTAATGGAGACCGGAGACTCGCGAGCACTGGGCAAGGGACCGCCAGCACCGGCGGGGTCGTTGCCGCATCCGCAGCCGGCAGGGCAGCGGGGACACAACGGGGCGCCTCCGGGCACTGGATCCGCTGCGCCCGGCACGCCGCTGCATCGGTATCCAGCGTCTAACCAACTGCCGCCCATTCAAAGGTAAGCTAACCACACTGTTTATTTGGATCTCCTTTGTGTCCTAACCCGAATCCTAGGATCAGCGAGGGGAGTTACAAAAGGAGATAAAGGAAAGGCTGGTGTCTGCACGCTTTATAAATTGCGTGCGGGTGTCGCTACTTTAAAGCGCTCCAGCAAATAGAGAATGCTAGTGTTTTGTATGACGTGAAACGAGCTTTGAAGCACAAGTGCATTTTTCGCGTCGACGGCAATCGGTTTATTCAGTATCTGAGCCACTTGCCCGCGTTTGCGTGCTGCGCCAGCCCTAACCCTTAATTAGCGCCTGTGCGCGCAACTTTTTGGGTTTCACTGGCTGTATCTCCGCAAAGTCCATGTGTTTGGGCAATGAACGCGTTTGCTGCCTCATTGCAACCTCTCCTAATTCAGGAAAAGCTCATGCAGAACTTGTCGTGCTAACAGGGTACAATTTGTGTTTGCAGCCATAGTCCGATGTCGCCCAAGACTGAGGCGTCTAGCGCAGGGCCAGCCTCAGGGATGCGTCCGTACATGCCGCCGATAGCACATGCCTCGTCACAAGCAGGCAGCGCGCCAACTTCGGCTCGGTCGGCTCTCGGTTACGCAGCCGGCTCGATGCCAGCTCACTCGCAAACTTCATACTCGGCAGCGCCAGTAATGTCGCCGAATTCAAGTGCGGTCGGGCCGGGCGCCACGTCGCTGCCGCCAATGGGCGGCGCATATGCGCGCTCGCCCACGTTTACAAGCACAGCGACACCAGCGATGCCACCCATCAAAAGCCCATTGCAGCACAGCATTTCGCACTCGAGCTCTTCGCCGATGGTCGGAGCTGCTGGGGCGACACCTCACGACGAGACAGCTGGTGTTTACGCATCGACCCACACGCCCTTGTCGCGTGTGCATCCGCCAATCATGGCGTCGCCTAACGCCCGGCCTGCCGCCCACCCACAGCAGACAATGCAGTCGCTGCACCAGAACACTGCATCGGTGCCGCCGCCCAAGCAGGCTCCGTCGCCGCGGGTGCAACGCGCAATATCGGCTCAGAACACGCCGGTACCTGCGCATGCACAGCAATCACCGCGCGCCGGAGCTGCTGTGGCCGGAGCGGCCTTTGCAACAACGCCAAAGTCATCACTGTCCGCAGGACAGGCATCTTCAGGAACAGCTGCAGTGCCGCCCTTGGGCCCTGCACACAACATGGGCACGGTGGGCCGGCCTGCAGCAAGCGGACCGTCGCAGGCGGCCGGGCTGGCAATCTCAGGCACCCATAATGGCAGCTCGGCTGCACCCAACAGCGCAGCAGCCACAGCTGTTGTATCTGATGCACGGCAGGCAGCGCAGTCCGACGCGAGTGGGCGACCGCTGAATGTCAGTGACGCGCTGGGGTACCTGGACATGGTAAAGTCGCAGTTCCAGGACCGACCTGAAGTGTATAACCAGTTCTTGGAAATCATGAAGGAGTTTAAGAGCCACGCAATCGACACGCCGGGTGTGATTGAGCGGGTGTCGCGCCTGTTCTACGGCAGCACGAGCCTGATTCAGGGCTTTAATACCTTTCTGCCGCCTGGGTACCGCATAGAGTGCTCAGACGACCCGTCGGAGGGCGTACGGGTGACGACACCGAGCGGGTCCATTATACCGGACATGCATCGGCGCACTTCGGGTGCAGCTGTCGCCCAGGCTGCGAATAGGGCGCAGTCTCCGCCAAGCAACTCTGCTCAGATTGGTGGCCCACGCAGTCACTATCCACAGCAGCAGCAATATGCATCGCGCGACCAATACGCATCGCGGCGCACGGCACCAGGCGGAGCTGGGACTGCCAACGGACCTCAGAGCAACCAGGGTCCAACTTCGCAGGGAATGACGCAGCCAGCAGTGTCGCAGCCAGGCGCATATGTGAGCTCGGCATCGCAGGGCGCAGCGCCTGGACCAATGGGCGCACGGTCGCCAGGGGCCATGCGGTCTCCAAGCATTGGTGCATCGCAGCGTTCACGGCACGTGCCTGTTGAGTTTAATCATGCGATTACGTACGTGAACAAGATCAAGATGCGGTTTGCGGCCGAGCCTGACCGATACAAAGAGTTTCTGGAGATTCTGCAGACGTACCAAAAAGAGTCGCGGCCAATTCAGGATGTATACGGGCAGGTGCAGCACCTGTTTTCGTCGGCACCGGACCTGTTGGACGAGTTTAAGCAGTTTTTGCCCGACATTACAGAGGCGGGAACTGCAGGTATGGCCGGTCTGAACTCACCAGGCCCTGTGTATGCACGGGCAGGGTCGGCGGCAGCGC
This sequence comes from Coemansia sp. RSA 1199, assembly GCA_027578755.1. Taxonomy (NCBI): domain Eukaryota; kingdom Fungi; phylum Kickxellomycota; class Kickxellomycetes; order Kickxellales; family Kickxellaceae; genus Coemansia; species Coemansia sp. RSA 1199. The sequence continues at coordinate 23,914 of JANBTU010000139.1, forward strand.
AGAGCCAGATGAACGAAGCGATTGCCAGCGGACGGCTGCCGCCAGTGGGCAACTTTGCTCCTGCAGGCACGCCTGGGCACGCAGGCGATCCGTATGCGGCTGCACAGACAGCAGGCATGGCGTACGACGGCAAGGGCTCTGGTGCGACGCCGACGAGCAGCCGCAAGCGGCGCGGCGTTATGGGTGGAGCGCAGGCACCGGGCACCGGTTCGGCCAAGCGGCGTACCAAGGGTAGCAAAACTGATGCTGAAATGGCCGCATATGGGCAGGGTCTGCCGGCTGTACAATCAATACAGCCGCCGGCAAACCCAGCAACGGCGACACCTGACGAGCTGGCGTTCTTTGAGCGCGTGAAGCGGTTTATCGGACAGCCGATTGCGTACAACGAGTTCCTCAAGCTACTTAACCTCTATAACCAGCAGGTGCTGGATCCGAAGACGCTGGTGGAGCGGGCCGAGAGCTTTATTGGCGACGACCAGGAGCTGTTTGGGTGGTTCAAACAGTTTGTGGGCTTTGACGAGCTGCAGCAGCAGGAGCTGGATGATGCGCGGTCAGGCGATGAGGCGGTGGTGGAGTCTATCCTCGGGCCTGAACCTGGTCCGTACATGGAGCCGGAAGAAGTGGCCAAGACGCTGCGGCCGCCACGCGCCAAAGTCAATCTAGCACAATGCAAGTCATTTGGACCAAGCTACCGGCTGTTGCCTGATGCGAGCACAAAGGCCAAGTGTTCGGGTCGCGATGCGATGTGCTTTGAGGTGCTGAACGACCGCTGGGCATCGCACCCGACGTGGGCGTCAGAGGACACAGAGTTTGTGCACCACAAGAAGAACCAGTACGAAGAGGCCATGTTCCGCAGCGAGGAGGACCGTCACGAGATGGATATTGAGATCGACACTAATCTGTCTGTGATCCGGCAATTGACACCGATTGCGCAGCAGATTGAGCAGATGGACCCAGAGAAGCAAATGCAGCTGACTCTTCCTGAGAGCTTCTGGGGAATGTCAGAGGCGCTGCCGCGGCGGGCGCTACGCAAAGTGTACGACCCTAGCCGTGCTCTTGAGATCATAAAGGCGATGCACACGCATCCGGCGGTTTCGATTCCAATTGTGCTGAAACGTCTGAAGCAAAAGGACGAGGAGTGGCGGCGGCAGCGGCGTGAGTTTGGCAAAGTCTGGCGTGAAAACGACTCCAAGAACTTTTACCGGGCGCTGGACCACCAGGGGCTGACGTTCAAATCGGCGGACCGCAAGAACATTTCGCCCAAGCATCTGATTATCGAGATTGAGACGCGGCGGCGCGAGCAGCAGAATCTAATGCTTGTGACCGACGAGTCGGGGCCGCGTCGGCTGAGCCGCAAGGTTGCATCGGCGCTGCGGCATCGGTACCAGCTCGAGTACCAGTTCGTCGAGCCGACAGTGATTGCCGACGTCATTAATGCGATATTGGCGCATGTGAGCAGGCCGAACTCGCAGTTTGCACCATCGGAGAAGGAGCAGATGGAGCGGTTTTTCCAAGACTTGTTTGGCGGGCTGATGGGCCTTGAGAGCGCAGAGTTGCAGACTCCGGCAGCTGGTGGGTCTGAAAACGACGACAGTGATGCGGGACCCAGCGATACGGACAGAGCTGATGACTCGGCTGCAGAGGTGCGGGCTACAAATGGCCATGCCGCCAATGGTACAGATGTCAATGTGAAGGCTGAAGAGTCTGGTGATGTGGAAATGACTGAGACTGATGATGCCAAGGGCTCTCCAGCCGACGCAATTACTGCTGCTGATACGGCTGCCGCTGATGCAATGGATGTATCAAGTCCTGTGCAGACGAACGGACAAGTCAACGGAGCACCAAAGTCTCCGATCACAGAAGGCAGCAAGCCATCGACGCCAGGGCTGATTTCGTCGCGCTCGTGGATCCAAATAGGCACGGCACGGCGTGATGCGTCGGCAGCGCCATCGCTGACTTCGGGCACAACCAAGAATGTGTCGCGGGCGTTTTACACGAACAGCAACTACTATGTGTTTTTGCGGCTGTTCCAGATTTTGTACGAGCGGTTCAACAAGCTGCGGGAGCTGGGACCAGAGTGCCAGAGTCGGGCGATTCAGGCGCACCAGGCGCAGTCGGTGGCTACAAAGCTTGGGCTGCGGCAACAGGTCGAGGTTCTCAAGCCATATGACCTGGAGCGCACCGACTACTACTCGATATTCCTTGAGCTGGTGGACCAGTTTTTGCAGGGGCAGCTGGAGAGCAACAGCTTTGACGAGGCGATGCGGGTGATGTATGGCATCAACGCGTACCGGATCCTGACGGTGGACAAGGTGGTGCAGGCGGCATCAAAGAACATACAAACACTGGTGAGCGACACACGGTGCATCGACATTCTTGAGCTGTTTACGGCGTTGCCGGCGGTGCACGAGCAGAGTCCGCTGCGGTCACATATTGCGTACCGCATGAAAGTGGAGGCGCTGGTGGGAGCAGACGAGCATGTGTTCCGGGTGGACTATCTGTACGACTCGCAGACAATGACGATGCAGCTGCTGCGGCGCGAGGACGTGACTCTAGACGAGGCTGTGACCGAGGAAGAACGATGGGTGTACTACGTCGACTCGTACGTGCTGTTTGAGCCGACGGAGGGCGTGCCGCAGCTGCACGGCGAGCGGCCGCGGCCGTATTTGCGGCGGCACCTGCACGCCGACGAGTGCGATTACGTGATCAGCTCGCGGTCGAATCTTGAGATCAAGATAGCAGTCAACACTTACAAGCTGTGTTTTTTGACGGGGACGGAGGATATCTATGCCAACCACTCGCGGCGGGCACGAGTGGCCAGCGACGAGGCGGCCAAGGCTGCGTGCGAGGAGCAGTGGGAGGGCCGGACGCGCATATGGCGGGAGCGGCTGGAGCAAGAGCATAGCCAGCGTATGGATGAGGGCGAGCAGCTGGGAGATTGGTGGAAGTAGAATCGGCGATTTTAAAACGTATGTTTAAGGTTTATCAAATTAAATAAAAGGCTATTTGCTTTTCTTTGTTACCCCATAAGCCGTTTGTAGATGCAATTTAGGTTAACTGCAGCCTAGTAAGCCGATAATTAATTTAGTGGTTTATACTACCTGTATATTATTTTTATCGTGTTTAGGTTGATGGCGTTTACAAATAGCGGGTTTCCAGAGATCCGGGCTATTTTTCTGGCGCAGTTTCATCCCGACCAGGGCCCGATAGTGCGGATGTCGGTTCCCGAGGATGCAGTGGACGTTGGGGAAAATGCGTATACAGACACCGGAGCGACCAACAGAAGCAGTGGGCTGCGTGATACTGGAGCGATGGGCAGGGTGATGAGTCCAAGTAGCAACTTTGCGCACGAGCCGGAAGTGGTTGAGCTGATCAAGCGGACATCAGCACGCGGCGGCCCTAACCTCGTGGACAGCAACAAGATCGACTTTAACTCTATCCAAACGCTAATAATCCCGAAACTGACTCTGTTTGAGCGTCTAATAACAGTAAACACGGGTCGTTTCAAAGTGATGTGTTATCCGGTAGCGATTGAGGGCAACTACGCGCGGAACGTGTTTATCTTCAACATGTGTTTTGCGTTTGACATTTCGGCAGACACAAAGTGTTATGGGCCGGTGGTGAAGCGCGTGGGGAGTTTGTTGAAAGAACTCGAGGTGACGGGGCGGCTGCTGAGCGATGTGGCGGGCACGCGGGCGCTGTTGACAATGATGCGGCAGTTGGTGAACAAGCTCAACGACCACGGCGAGTACCAGATCGAGCTGGATTTGAAAGGACTGTCGCAGCCCATGGCATCGACGGGGATCAGTATCAAGCTGTTTCCGTACTACGAGAATCCAGCAACGATCGAGGCATTCCACGTGCCGGTGAAGCTAGTGGACTTTGATGTGGCACGACGCAAGTCGGCGCAAACAGTGTATCAACAGCACGCGTCGAACGACATAATGTGGGACCTGGTGCTGGACAAAGTGGCCGAGGGAATTGACAATGTGAACCATGTGCGGCGGATTGCACGCCAGGCGCAGATCCCAGAGCCGACAGTGGTGCTGGCGCTGCAGCATTTGGACTATTACGGGTGCATTGCGCTGGTGGATATATTCCAGTTCAGCAACGTTTATGAGGCGCAGGCGCGGGTGAAAGACGTGATGCGGAATGGGTGGCTGCAACGAGAGTGTCATGCGTATGTGACACGCGATGGACAGGCAGGTACGGTTACTCTGGAGCGGCTGATCCAGTTGTACGCGACAGTGCGGCAGCGCCGGACGGTTGCAGAGTGGGTGGTGGACAACTGCATTGACGTGGAGAGGTTTGATGTGCGGCGATTTATTGTGTTTGGCGTGTTGCATGGCATGTTGCGTCGTGTGCATTGCTTTCCTGTGTTGTGCACAAGTGTGGAAAGTTCCCACAATGGGTCGTCCCGCACAGGCAGCAACTCGGGCAGTGGGTCGGGAGATGAGGAGCCGTTGAAATTAGAGCCACGTGTGGTTGCTATGCTCGACGGCACACATCATCTTGATGAAATATGTGTTGCGGAAAACAAAGATGCTGCAGCAATGCGTGGATTGCTTGATCAATATGGAGAGATCGAATATGTGCATCTTTAATTTCGATGTACCCATACTGCAAATGGGATTGATTTTTGTTTAATATAGTTTATAGAATGCGATTGTGTTATTGGAAACAGTATATTGAATACAATTGTTTTATCGAGTATGTCTGAGTTTCCGCATTCGACAGTTATTACAGTTCCGTTTGGCGAGCCCCGACTGACACGCATAGCATGCGAGTCGTTGCAAGTTGACCGTGAGTTGTCTGGAGACAAAGTCGTGCGCACAATACGGGTTGATGACGCAAATTTGGTAGTTTCGTTTACCGCACAATCTCTACGTGTGCTTCGAGTCAGTATCAACGGATTTATGGACTCGCTCATTCTAGTCACTCGGACTTTGGAAGCATTTGCTTGAATTTTGTTTATTTAAATATTGTTAGAGAATAACGTGCTAGAAAAAGTAATAAGATAAATATACAGTTTATCGACATTTGTGAGATTACAAAAACTTTAGCATTTGGTAGTGTGTATCCATAGGCCCAACATATTTAACTCTCGAGCTTTCCTCTTGTTGTATTTCTATGCATACTCGGCTACTTTTAACAATGTTTATATTCACTTTCACAGAATAAAATAAAATGCTAAATGTGAGCATTAAATGTAACCGACGTAGCTGCCCTTGGAGTTGTACCGGCTTTGGCGCTCTTCGGAGATGTAGCTTCTGGAAGTACCAAACTGGTCATATCCTTTCAAGTTATAGTCAGTTGTGACAAGGCTTGCCAGATATAGCTCGCGCTGTCTTCTCTTCCACCTGTAGTAAATAAATCCTAGCAAGGCCATTATCAGCAATACTGCAACACAAATTAGTGCAATCATCCAGGGCTTTAATGTGCTGTTCTCTGTTTCGGGCTCTGGTTTGGCCAATGTGCTGCTGGATGGTTCAATCTCCTTTGTAACTGTGGCAAATATGCTTTCAACGTCACCTTCTAATGTCTCGGTTTCCGAAATTACCAATGTTTCGACAATAATAGAGGTTACAGTTAGTGGATCAACACTCTGGTCAGAGGCAACTGTTTGAGTAATAGTTTCTGGTGGCTGGGATATGGTAACTGTAACTACTACTGCAGAAAACTCATGACTGTCAACAGTCATATTTTCCAGCTCTGTTAATGTGACAGTTTGTTTCTCTACAGAAGTATCCATTTCGGTTTCTGTCACCGTAACTCTATTGACCTCAACTGATGTATCACATGTTACTACTGGGCATACAGACTCACTAACCGCTGTGGTGGTTATCAGTGAAGTCAATGTTTGTGACTGGGTTAATGTATCTGATTGAATATTAGTCAGTGTTCCAGTAAGTGTTTGCAATAGTGTTGTAGTCACAGTTTCTGTTGCTGTGGTTGTGTCTGTGGTGGTAACTGTTTCACTAACTGTTGTTGTATGGTCAGCAGTTGTGGTCAGTTCCTGTGTGGTGGACACAATGTTTGTCAGCTGCTCAGAGTCTATAATAGTATTTGCAATAGTCACAGTGACTGGCTCTGCTGTGGTAATGCTAATACTTGTAGTAGTCTCATTAACTATCTCTATATCTGTGGTTGTCTCTGTCACTGTACCTGCCCCTTTCGTTGCCACTGCCCCTGTCACATCATTAATGTTGGATAATACCGCTGCGGTTACAGCCTCCGTGGATATAGGTGGCTCTACTGAAGCATTTTTATCAACTGGCAGTACATCAGCAAACTTGTATAGTGAACGAATAACTCTACCATTAGTTGATCCACTAGCAGGGCTTGCCATGTTATATGACTCGTTAACATCATCTGGCACAATATTCTGCCTATTACCCACTTGTACGTCTGGATCTATTAGCAAGTTAATCCAGGGAATATAGTGTGCAATAATAATGTAGTAATTATATATTGGATTATCATTATTGCAGAATTCAGTGTTGTCATCCAAAGAGCTGTGACTATAAAAGCCAACTACGCCGCCTTTAGTGCTGGAAGGGTCAACAATAAACTTGAAAGGAATATTACATCCCTCATTGAATACCGATGGTGCTCTAATTGTAGTGCATATAAAATCAGATTGATAAGCCTGAAACAGCGATGATGATGCCGTACAATCATTCTGGTCACTCACTGGCAATGTTGTTGGCCGCGGCTCATTCCACAGTGTATTGTCTGCGTTCAGGTTATAATAGCCATGGAAAAACGTTTCCCAAAGAGATGGCACATTGTCAATTACATATGCTTTATTCGTAATTGTTTCAGTAAACCGAATGACAGCAATATTGTTTGCAAATGTCACTGGGTCATAATTAGGGTGTGGAGTAATATTGGATATCTGAGCTCGTGTTACTACATTTGCATCTCCCATTTCAATTGCCAAGTTGTACTGCGAAATGTCGGCTTGCTTATTGCTGTCATAGTCAAAGCAACTAGCAGCTAGGACTGCTGCAGTGTCAGACAGTAATGTTGCCTGGCAGAATGTCTGTTGGTCCTTGAGCATGAGCAATGCCTTTGGGAGACTGTCATAAAGCTGATATATAGGATTTTCACCATTAGTCTCTTCTTGTCGAACAAAATGACCCGTTGTATTTGTATGAAAGCTAGCCTCACTGACCTGCCCGGCAAGCACCAGCGATAAAAATGTCAACAGGATTGTTAAACAGCGACAATAAATGGGTAGGTCCATGGTATATATCTATATAACTGCAAAGGCAAATGATATATAAATTTAAATAAAAAAACTAGTATTAAACTTGCTGAATAATGCTTAATAAATATAAATGTTAACACAATTAGTGTTAGCTGGTGCTAATCAACAAAGGGTATTCATTGAACAAGTGCAAAAGAGAGCGTTTAAAAATTGGCTTCAAAGAAATAATCCTTATCCTTTTGTGTTCACCTGGAATTTTCTCTAAAAGACAATTCTTTTGGCCAAAGGTGGTCATCTGTCAAACATTAGTCGTGTGGGCCGAATGGTTGCTTTATACTTTAACCATGCTTTCTTTTAATATGTAGCAAGCTTTTAAGCAACTAGTAGCAGGTAATCAAACCACAAGCATGATTATAAATCTAATCAATGCTATAACTTAATACTTATATTGTTTAAATTATTAGCATTCAAGGCGCACGTGTTTAAAAGGTCATCTATTGCCACGTTCCAACGCAATGAGAAATTATTTGCTCGAGCTCCCGTAAACAGAAATATTTTTTCGATGTATCCAATAGTTTATCCGACAGCTGTTCACCTTCACCAACATAGAATGGAACCGGATGATAAAACTGAGTTGTCTGGGCGATACATGGCTGCAAGAAAATTAACGAATAACTTTGAGAGTGTCTTACAATATAGTTACATGTGACAAATCTTGAGTATATTTATTATCTTGTTTATGACACCTGCTCCAAGGTATGATTATTTATAGATGCAAGGTCATATCTGCGTTTTTCTACGTCAAATTCTGGCCATAAAACTTGTTTTTTTTTGCCTGGACCATCCTCAAATAAAGTGTGCAATACCACATATAGAACCGGTGTACCTGTCAATATTATATTATTTACACCTCCTTACTCTGTAAATATGGGCGTTCTGACGAGTATTAAGAACAAATTTGTGCGTGTTCCGCCAGACTACGCACAGCTAAGCGCACGGCTAGGCACTTTAGCTCTGTTTGACGCGGCACGAGCCCGTATTTTCCGCTATCGCAAGCAATACGGTGTCAATTTGGGATCAATGTTTTGCCTAGAGCCGTGGATAGCAACACGGGTCTATGAGGAATACGCCACGCACAATCCAGAAGCCGAAGGTGATTTGGTCGAGTGGGCCAATGCAGTGCCGAGAAAATGCAAGCACATTGGGACTCGTGGCTACAGCGTGCCGACTTTGAGCGCATGGCTAATATAGGAATCAATTCCGTGCGGCAGTGTTTATTCGATGGTTTTCTCACAAACAGCTACATGTGTATAACAGCACAACTGCGGGTACATTTTACAGGACCTGGCGCCTGCAGCACGACGCAGGGTTCTGGAGCTTGTAGTTTGCAATAAATGTTGGTGATATGCCGTCCGAATACTTTCCATTCGGTTGGTGTTTCTCTGCCGAGCCCTCATGTGAGGTTATTGTCAGTGTTGGATACCGGATCAGGTGATCGTGTAGGGATATTGTCGGGATGGCGTTCTCATCAGAGTTAGCTTTCTTTTCTCTTCAATATAGTAATTACTACACAAATCGTCTACTAAAGTTGTTCAAACTAACATCAGAAAGGCCGAGAAGATACGCAGTGAATGGAGGGAGAAGCGCTTGCTGGAACACATGAACTATGTTGCACACTGGGAGGGTGACTTTGGATTAAGCCATTGTGTTGCGGGATTCCACGAGAGGCTGACTGTGTCCCTAGAGTTATTCTCCAAATTCAATTCCTTGTCCAAATTGGGCTTTGTTCGCCAGCTTGCCTCCGAATACGCCATTGCATTTGTCTTCCAACATGGTGGCAACCAGTGACAGTGGGAATATGTGGATGGATTTAGAGAGGCAAACGACGAGTTTTTGGATTTTGTTCATCTCATTATCTAGTACGTATATGCTGAGTAATAAATTTACTTTCACAATACCGCTCATGTGAAAAAGGCTGATTCTCTAAAGCCTCACTTTAGTGCACACTTGCTGTCTTTGGGGGCTTGGCTCTATTTTGGAAAATTGCAGACATGCATAAATGTCGATGTGGGATTTTTGCATGTGGATTCATACACGTATAGTAAACTATGATTTTCATAGGCTAGCTGCCTGTTTTTAAAAAGCGACTATGTTGTGAAACAAATAGACAAGTGGAAACCTTTAAGTATGGCGTTAAATGTGACTACTTTAAACTGAAGCAAATGACATGGTATAATATTTAGTTTAAACAAATACTATAAAATACAATGCTCGACATCATATGCCATTTTTAGAATAGCTGTACAAAGTGATTGTCGGTTTACAGGCATGGAAATTCATTGCTAGTGGTCTTCACAAGCTGGGGCGTGTGAATATATGCATCTTAGCTATAGAATCTACTTCACCATTAAACAAAAGGTGGCCAAATCTTAGAAACATTAGCATCGTTTAAAAGCTACCTTTTCGCAATTGATTTGAGTTTAGCTTCAAGTTTTCGCAAATTGTATCCAGTAAAAATTTAAAGAAATTCGAAACGTAGTTATCCCAATAACAGGCATTTTCACTTATCCCTAGTCATGGTTAATAAATCAGTTATTAGGGTTGCGCATGGTATTGCTGCAATCAGCTTTTGCGTCTCCCCAGAACTATTTACCTGCACCCAGGAGCTTGTCGACTCTTTTGACGTTGGCGAAGTGCAAGACATCACGGCACTTGAGTTATTTGCCCGTCTTTTGATGCATTGTGCTGCGA